>OMNO01021287.1:0-14940 GCA_900303215.1 Trachyrincus scabrus | reverse complement strand
AAATAAATCACCTTCATGAATATGTGAAATTTATATCTGTTTTAGATCATCAATGTAAAAGCTAACTGGCCTTACCAGATAAAAAAAGAAAAACTTTTGACTGTTCCCACTACAGTGATAATGTTCATACTACTGCACACCCCTAACTACACAATACACTGATAATGTTCATACTACACCCCTAACTACACACTACACTGATAATGTTCATACTACTGCACACCCCTAACTACACAATTCACTGATAATGTTCATACTACACCCCTAAATACACACTACACTGATAATGTTCATACTACACCCCTAACTACACAATTCACGACACAACCCACGATCACCTCCAAATGTACTTTTGGTAATCAGATGTCTTTTGGAAACACTCACACCTCGTGTGTTTTTGAGTGGGTGTGATCGGATCACCCGAGACACGGCGAGCGGCCGGGTGTGAACGGGTTGTGAGTCTGACTCCGTCCTTCGTCCACCCCTCCCAGGCTACTTCCTGCGCACCAACACGCCACCACTGCAGCGCTCCTTCCAGGGCTGCATGCAGATGATCCACGTGGACGACCAACTGGCCGACCTCAGGGCCGTGGAGCAAGGCATCATCGGGACATTTGAAAACGTCAGCCTGGACATGTGTGCCATCATAGACAGGTGTGCACGGCAGTTTTAGATCATGCCTTTTAAGTTTTACTGACTAAACTGTGATATTAAACTTGATGTTCAGTATTCAGCACATTCTGTGCGACAATGTTTCTGTATTTGTTGTTCGGTATATACTGTAAGGGTAAGGATAACTGAAACACAGGTTATTTCAAATGTTGAAGTTAGTAGCAGGTGTCATTTGATGCAACAAATATCAAACAAAAATCATGTTCTGTTCTCAACTCCATGGTGAATGCTCAGTTGGATTCAGGGGACATTCATGATATGTGTGTGTGTGTATGTGCTTGTGTGTGACACGTGCACGCCTTCCAGGTGTGTGCCAACCCAATGTGAGCACGGTGGCCGTTGCTCACAGACGTGGGACACGTTCAGCTGCAACTGCAACAGTACTGGATATACAGGAGCCACCTGCCATACCTGTAAGTATACACACATGCACACACACACACACACACACACACACACACACACACACACACACACACACACACACACACACACACACATACACACACACACACACATACACACACACACATACACATACACACGAGAATGATATAGCGTGTTGTCATGTGTAAGCGTATGGGAGTGCTGATGTGTAGTGTTGTTGTTGTAGCTATGTACCAGCAGTCCTGTGAGGAGTACATGCACCTGGGTAAGGCCTCGGGGAGCTACTGGGTGGACCCTGACGGCAGCGGTCCCCTGCAACCCCTCCGGGTCAGCTGTGACCTGGCAGGTAGGGGCCGCTGTGTTTTCTCATGGGTGGAAGAAGTAGGTTGTGTTTCAAAATGTTTGCTAAATGTTTGTAATATTTAATAGGGTGAAGATAAAGGCAACTCCCCCCCCCCAACCAAGTTATTTGCCAAAGTATATAATCATTTCTTTTTAGATACAGTTTACAATCTGCATTAGGGAAAGCCATTATAGTAGCACATAACCTAAATAAAGAAATACATAAAGATGAGTCAAATGAAAATGGGAAAGAAAACAAGGACTAAATAGAACAAGCTGGTCATGCAACAGGTTCAACATAACACAATCGTGAGCAAAGCAGATCAAATAAGCTGCTGGACAACTCAGTAGCCCTGAGATTTTCTGGGCCGGAAATGGACGTAGTAGCTGAAATCTGACTCCCTTCTCTTAAACTAGGTATCTGTGAGCAGCATATTGCTTGTTGGTGTGATCTGACTGTTCAGGATTGTATATCGGTCCAAAGTGAGTACCTATAATACACAATACACAGTCCAAAAAGGTCCAAATATCCTGGTGTTGACTTTTCAGAGGGCACGGTGTGGACGTCGGTGAAGAACAACCTCTCTCCTCAGACGTCAGTGAGTGCTGTGGACCAGGAGGGGAAGGCAGTGCTCAGGCTGGACTACAACATGACCACAGAACAGGTACACCTGGTGTTACTCACTCTCTCTCTCTGTTACCACAGGTACTTCTTCTGAGCAACTATTTGGTAGGATTACCTTCACCAACAACTGCCATGATCAAATCTAGATTGTTTTCATGGAAAGGAAAAATAGAACAGAAACGGAAGAAATATGGAAAAAAAGAGTACAAGATATACAAAATGATATACAGAAATACAGTAAGACATACGGGCATAACTCAAAAATAGCATACTTTATTACAACTGAATTATTGTTATAGTTGTAGGCTACTGATTGGACTCTTAGTTTTTGAAATGATATAAATATCATTCTATTTGTATTATATACTTGGTCCAACAGGCAAAATTTTTGTATTTTGTTTGCTTTGTTTACTTACCAACTAGTGTATTTTGTTGACTTCCTGCTAGGTGTATTTTGTTGACTTCCTACTAGTGTATCTTGTTGACTTCCTACTAGTGTATCTTGTTGACTTCCTACTAGTGTATCTTGTTGACTTCCTACTAGTGTATCTTGTTGACTTCCTACTAGTGTATCTTGTTGACTTCCTACTAGTGTATTTTGTTGACTTCCTACTACTGTATTTTGTTGACTTTCTACTAGTGTATCTTGTTGACTTCCTGCTAGGTGTATTTTGTTGACTTCCTGATTGGTGTATTTTGTTGACTTTCTACTAGTGTATTTTGTTGACTTTCTACGAGTGTATTTTGTTGACTTCCTGCTAGGTGTAATTTGTTGACTTCCTACTAGTGTACCTTGTTGACTTCCTACTAGTGTATTTTGTTGACTTCCTGCTGGGTGTATTTTGTTGACTTCCTACTAGTGTATCTTGTTGACTTCCTACTACTGTATTTTGTTGACTTCCTACTAGTGTATTTTGTTGACTTTCTACTAGTGTATCTTGTTGACTTCCTACTAGTGTATTTTGTTGACTTCCTGCTAGGTGTTTGCGGTCACCAGTGGTGCTGATCACTGTGAGCAGCACATCGCCTACACCTGCCGCATGTCTCGCCTCCTCAACACCCCAGGTAGCCTTCAGTCAGCTGGCTCACCCCCTTTATTACACGTACACTCACTCTTACTCACCGTATGAGGTTCAAATGGTACTATGATAGATGCAAACAAACATGATGTTTGATGCATTCAGGATGTATGGGTTTATTAGTTGTGAGTTGTGATCTTTGTTGCTGCTGAATCTGTGTTGGAAGTAAAAGCATTAAAATGTGTGTGTGTGTTTTTGTTGTACCCAGACGGTGTGCCGTACACCTGGTGGGTTGGGCGGGCCAACGAGAAGCATTTCTACTGGGGGGGTTCGGGACCCGGGATACAGAAGTGTGCGTGTGGCATCGAGCGCAACTGCACCAGCGCTAAGCTCCACTGCAACTGTGATGCGGACCAGAGGCAGTGGTGGGTGGACCGGACAGCAGCCTTACATTTATTCTTAGTGTTTAGCTATTGTTAGCATTTGTAGCTAGATGCTACACACCTGTCCTCCGCTGAAATGAAAGGGCGTTTACTGGGGAGCCGGCAGCCCTGCAGCCCCAGAATGAACAAAACCTGAAAGTATTTTTTAAAGGCGGGGTCAGAGGGTTTTTTATTTTGTATTGTCAAACTCTCTGTATTGGAACCCCCTTCAGGAGGGAAGACGCAGGCCTGCTGGTGTACAAGGACCACCTGCCAGTCAGCCAGGTGGTGGTCGGAGATACAGGGCGGGCCGGCTCGGAAGCCAAGCTCACCGTGGGGTCACTGAGATGCCGGGGGGACCGTGAGTACTTGCAACACGCGCACACACACACACACACACACACACACACTGACTGACTATATGCATTTGGTGTGCGTTTCCTTCAAGGTGACTTTTGGAACGCGGCATCGTTCACAAGCCCCGCCTCCTACTTGCACTTCCCCTCCTTCAAGGGCGAGACCAGCGCGGACATCTCCTTCTACTTCAAGACCTCCTCCACCTACGGTGTCTTCCTGGAGAACCTGGGCACTACCGACTTCATACGCATTGAGCTGAAAGGTGAGAGCACACACACACACACGCACATGCATATCCTACATGCATCATAATGCTACATACAGTTACGTTCTGCACAACCTACTTAACAACTGTCCAGAGTAGCGTTAGGAACCAGAGCTCTAATCTGTAATAGTGGTAGATATATGATATAGAGACACAGGCATCTCAACAAAGTGCCTTCTAAATTCAACACCAGTGCTAAAGTAAACATGACTCAACACAAGTCAGTGAGTTGAGATGTTCACTAGAGCTAAAGTCAACGACATGACTCAGCATGTCTCTCTCTTTGGTCTCAGCTACGTCGGTGATCACCTTCTCCTTCGACGTGGGCAATGGGGTGGTGGAGCTGAGTGTGCGTTCCCCAGCGCGCCTGGACGACGACCGGTGGCATCGTGTGGAGGCGGAGAGGAACTTGAAGGAGGCGGTCCTGAGGCTGGACGGGCGGTACCGGGACGCACGCTCCGCCCCCCCGCAGGGACACACACGGCTGGAGCTGTTCAGTCAGCTGTACATCGGTAAGGCCTCCCGCCTCGTCTGCTAACATGCTAATAGCCCCTGGGATATGTCATATATAATGTCATAATATGAGCTTTATTTATACACTTTACAAAACAAAGTTTTATAGGTGCTGTAATGCACTTCACAGGCATAAAAATAAGGCAATAATAAGAGCACAAACATACAAAGCCAAAACATCACAAACGTGTAAAATGTATAAAATAAATACATGAATAAATATCAGGATCACATCAGGATATGCCCTTCGAAAACAAATTAGGTGAAAGGAGTGAACATGAACACATGCATACACACAAACACACACACACACCACACACACACACACACACACGCACGCACACACAGGCACACACATGCACACCCACAGACATGTGTGTAACAGCATAAGGATGTCTTCATCTCCTGGTGCTTGTGATGAAAGGTGCTTCAAGTGGCCAGCGAGGGTTCCTGGGCTGCATGCGCGCACTGAGGCTCAACGGCATGACCCTTGACCTTGAGGAGAGGGCCAGGGTGACGCCAGGGGTCAACCCGGGCTGTCAGGGCCACTGCAACCACTACGGGCTGCACTGTCGCAACGGGGGGAAATGCGTGGAGCAGTACAACGGATACTCCTGCGACTGTTCCCATACAGCATACGACGGGCGCTTCTGCACCAACGGTGACCTTACGTTGTTGTTTGTTGTTCTACTTTCAGGGACTCTCTATCCACTGTCCTGATGACGTTGATGTCATAATTACAGACATCTGTGGGGTATTACTCTGCCTGTATACAATAGGAGGAAAATACTGCATTTGTTTAAATAAATGCATTCTTTTTTGCATAGTCACTGAGCTGAGACCTAACTTTTTACCACTGCCACAGATGTCATCACCACCAGGGTTTCCCACAATGCTGCTGGTCAAACCAAACAAAAGTAGGCCAGGGGTAGGAGTGGTGAAGACAAACAGGATTAGATGAAGTAAAACACACACCCCAAGAGCAAAGTTACTGGTGCTCATTAGAACAAAGTCATGTTATTTGAACTGGGGAACTAATATACTACTTGTGGCATGTACACAAATCATTATACAATACAAAAGGACATGAATAAGTGACATCCTAACCTCTTGTTGAGAACTAGCAAGGAACCTAAGCTACAAAACAAGGCATAGCAAGCCCTCAAAGCAAGCAACAGCACTTTTTATGATGACACCAGCTTCAGACTTCAGCAATGTCTTGATATCTTATATATATATTTGCTTGTGTTTGGTGGCGTGTGTGCATGTGTTTGATGACTCTGCTTGTGTGTGGTCGGCGTGTGTGTGCACATGTGTTGTGACAGACGTGGGCGGCTACTTTGAGTCGGGGACGCTGGTACGCTATGACTTCCCGTCGGAGGCGGGACTTCCTGCTGCGATGGAGGCCAAGAGCCCCCAGGGGGCGGCTCTGCTGGGCGACACCAACCTGACGCGGGAGGAGCTGGTGTTCAGCTTCAGCACCTCCAATGCCCCGGGGATCCTGGTGTACGTCAGCTCCAAGACCCCAGACTACCTGGCTGTGGTGCTGCGCAGCAACGGTGAGCTCATGAACGGCCGTGTGTCGGTCCTGCTCTGTGTGTCAGTCCTGCTCTGTGTGTCAGTCCTGCTCTGTGTGTCAGTCCTGCTCTGTGTGTCAGTCCTGCTGTGTGTGTCCAGTCCTGCTCTGTGTGTCCAGTCCTGCTTCGTGTGTCCAGTCCTGCTGTATGTGTCCAGTCCTGCTCTGTGTGTCCAGTCCTGCACTGTGTGTGTCCATCCTGCTCTGTGTGTCCAGTCCTGCACTGTGTGTGTCCAGTCCTGCTTCGTGTGTCCAGTCCTGCTGTGTGTGTCCAGTCCTGCTCTGTGTGTCCAGTCCTGCTGTGTGTGTCAGTCCTGCTCTGTTTCCACTCGCTGCACAATACAGGTTTTGGTCTGCTAAAGATGCTGCTTTAGATCCTCGTCAATGTAGTAGTTGTATTTGTTTTTAACTGATTCATGCTTGTACCACATGTGAAATAATGTTTAGTTTCAATAATGTAGTAATGTAATCTGTCACAACTGTCGATAATGTTTTCATTTATTTTTGCATCTACGTATCTACTACTCTTACTGTGTATGTAGACATATTTTCTGTGTATTTATTGTCGTTTTATTCTTCTTCTACTTATCGTGTGTGTGCCACAGGCACCCTCCAGATCCGCTACAGCCTGGGGGGTCTGAAGGAGCCCTACACCATCGACGTGGACCACCGCAACATGGCCAACGGACAGCCACACCATGTGAACATCTCCAGGGACCTCCGGAGCATACGCCTGCAGGTGAGGTTCACCACAGCCTCACTATTACTATAGTTTCAGCATTACTCCTGCCTTTAACTCCATTTAACAGGTCAACTGCATTGCATGTTAGATATAATATTAGATAAGAGTATTTTATTAATCCCAGACCGGTCGGGAAATCACAGCAGAAAATACAGGACAGTAGTAGAATTGAAAAGAGATAACACGACAACTTTAGAATCAAAGAATAAAACAATATACAGAAGAGATGTCTATATACACAATAAGCGCAGTAGAAATGTAGATGCAATAATGTAATCATTACAGACAGTATTGAAAGTATAAATGTACTTTGTGAATTATAGATGCTAATTCATACGATCCTAATTTGTTGTTTAGTACATTCAGCATTTCAGATTTACTATCAACTGTTAATTGACTTCATATAGTTTTAGATGTGTTGCTTGCCCTTTCTATTAAACCACCTGTAAGACCTTAACATTGGTCTGCAGCTGACACTGGTCTTGTCGTGTCACACACCAAAGAGCTTCTCTTTTTACACCATCACCACCACCACCACCACCACCACCCTGCAACCCTGCAACCCTGTCCCTGTCTATGTTGTTTCCCATGCTCCAGTTGGACCACTACCCCGTGTCCACCTACAAGCTGCCAGACGCCTCAGACACCCAGTTCAACCAGGTCAAGACCATCTTCCTGGGGAAGGTGTTCGGTACGCCAACTTAAATATATCTCCGTTATTCCTGCATAGATTGCTTCTTGAAAATCTTGAACACATTATTAGTGTAGTAAGAGTAGTATTAGTATATATTGTAGTGTTAGTATATTACTGTAATCATTACAATTAATTTAATTAATTGTAAGTATTATATAACGTAGGTATGTAGTTATTTATATTGGTATTATAGTATTAGTATTATTTATACTATTTTTATAATGACTGCTGTCATTCATTAGCAGGGCACTTTTTGATTGCCTGATTGAGAATAGTTATACTGCATATAGATGAAAAAAATATATATGTCTTGCTCAGAAACACTTGGTATAACACTAAGACTAACTAACAGAGTTGCTGTTAGTTGGAGTTAGGTGGTGTTTAGGTGACGGTTTGCTTCTAGTGTTCACCAGTCTACTCCGTCTCTCCATCAGAAACGGGACAGATTGACCCTATCCTGATCGAGCGGTACAACACGCCCGGGTTCGTGGGCTGCCTGTCCCGGGTCCAGTTCAACAACGTGGCTCCGCTCAAGGCGGCGCTGCGGTCCGGTGTGGTGGCCGCGCCCGTCACCACGCACGGTATCCTGGTCCCGTCCAATTGTGGAGCCCAGCCCCTCACCATCTCCCCCCTCAGCTCAGCCAATGACCCTTGGCAGATGGATACTGGTAATCACACACACGCACTCACACACACACACACACACAGGACCTTCAATAGGTTGAACTGCACACATGGTTTTCATAGAAAATAGATTTATATATATATATAAATCATATATAAGATATAAGATACAAAATGTACAATTCAGTAATGTCTGTTTTGTTTAGTACCATACCAATTAACTTTTCCATACCAATTCATATTTTTAATCTTTACAGTACTAATTACACATAGAGACACAGAAGAAATGTACACCAGCACAACTAGAGGATAGGAGCCTACAGTACACATATTCCCCCCCCCTGACACTATTGTGTTGACAAGTGTACCGTTGCACCCTGTGGTGAAGACATCTGCTAAGTCACTTGCGCATGCCTTTCCCAACTATATGATACTATACATATATTCAACAGATTGTTCAAATGAATGAATTTGTTTTCCCAGCTGGTGCAGTGTTCCCATATAATGAAGAGATGATCAGTCGCCAGAGACTGGACCGCAACTCTGCAGTCATTGGAGGTAATTCCACACGGTTGACACTGTTATAGTTGCTGTCAGCAGATAGTTGAGCAGAGTATGTACAGACCACACCTCCAACAGTATGTTACAGTATGTACAGACCACACCTCCAACAGTATGTTACAGTGAGTACAGACCACACCTCCAACAGTATGTTACAGTATGTACAGACCACACCTCCAACAGTATGTTACAGTATGTACAGACCACACCTCCAACAGTATGTTACAGTATGTACAGACCACACCTCCAACAGTATGTTACAGTATGTACAGACCACACCTCCAACAGTATGTTACAGTGAGTACAGACCACACCTCCAACAGTATGTTACAGTGAGTACCTGGAGAAACAGATAGTAGGGAGGTGGAGAGTTAGATAGTAGGGTGGAGGAGGGTTAGATAGTAGGGAGGTGGAGGGTTAGATAGTAGGGTGGAGGAGGGTTAGATAGTAGGGAGGTGGAGGGTTAGATAGTATTTTGGGCCAGAATGTAACTGTCAGACAAAAGACCACACATTTGCCTCTAGAATATTCTGGTACGGTCTAGCATTCCAAACACAACAACAAGACAGGATATCTGTAGTCAGCAATGAACTTTGAACTGCTAATATATTAGTGCTATTTGTCAAAACAAGTCCACAAAAAGCGTGCAAAAACTGTCCGAAAAGTAGGTTCACATGATCAACCAAATGTCAATCAATTTCGCCTAGGGATCGTTGCTGTGGTGATCTGCGTGGCCCTGTGCATCCTGATCTTCCTGGTGCGCCACATGTTCCGCCACAAGGGGTCCTACCACACCAACGAGGCCAAGGGGGCGGAGTCGGCCGACTGTGCCGACGCCGCCATCATCGTGAACGACCCTGCATTCACAGAGACAATCGAGGAGAGCAAGAAGGAGTGGTTCATCTAGCGTTTGTTTCTGTCTGTCGGAAGAGGAGGTTGTAAGATGGTTTCAACAAGACCAGTGACTACCAATGACTCACCGCGTGGATGTGTGGAGTGATTTATCAAAAAACAAAACAACAAAAACAACAACTGTCGACTGGTGGCTTCTTATTTGTGTTACTTGACAAAGGGCGCAGCAGTGGCATGAAATCTTTCTACGTCCTATTGATCTAGGCCTGTGTCAGCTCAGTCTTTCTCCGTCCTATTGATCTAGGCCTGTGTCTGCTCAGTCTTTCTCCGTCCTATTGATCTAGGCCTGTGTCTGCTCAGTCTTTCTACGTCCTATTGATCTAAAGCATACATCAGAGCCTTTGCTGGTGGCTTCCTCCCATAACAAGTCCCGGATGTTTGATCATGTGGATTATAGCAAATTAATTATGGGTAAATGAGCTTTATCATTTGTTTTATACTATATACTTTAGTGTTCCCAAGGTTGCCGCTATTAATTCATTTTTGTATTAGTTATTTGCTATTTGTTTTATTTTTTTACACATTTATTTATTAATGCCATGCCAATGATTTTTCATAAATCTGTTTCTTAGTTTATCATTACTTTTATGCCTTTTTTGACAACCTTAATGTGTGTGTGTGTGTGTGTGTGTGCGTGTGTGTGTGTGTGTGTGTGTGTGTGAATATTTACCCTGCCTGTCCTCAATGAACTACACAATAACAGCAGCAAGAAAATCATCAATTTCTTAACAGTATTCTTTGGACTAAGAGCGGAACTACAGTTAGTATTTCATTTTTGTTGCATTTCCATAACGTCCTGGCAAAGTGTCTTAATGAATAATGAGCTCTGATTGTATGTAGATGCATTCAATGTTTGCATATTTTTTAAACACACACTATGTATTCTACAATGTTATTGTGTTTTCTTTTTGTTTTGTGTTTTTGTTGCCAAATTCAAGAGTTCGGTTTTTTAAGAATAACACTGATCATGAGCGTCTCTTTGGTCCATCAAAATGCTTTAAGCCTTTATCACTGAGGGAAGATTAAGTCAGTAACTGTTAGTAGCAATATCTGTTCAAATGCACTGTGAAGTGGGCAAAAACAACCCTACAACATGATTAGAGATACATTGTTTTACGTATTTTCTTCTTCGTCTGTGGAGTGCGGTATTCAATTTGCTTACATCTCATCATAATTACAAAGAGGTGTAGCTTATATGTAATAATTGGGGATGTTTTCATAACACTTATAGTCTTAATATTTTAATAATATCATCATCTTCAGTCACCCCTGAATGATATTTCTGATTGATTGTTCTGATTGTTCATTTTGGAATGTCTGAATTCCTATTTTGGTTTTAAGATGCAAATGAATGAAACTCGTTGTATGCTTGTAAGGAAAAACCAGGCTTGTAGGCTTGTAGGAAAAACCAACCTTGCAATGTAGGACACATGGACATGTGATTGTATTTTATGTGTTTATCTCATTGTACTCATTCTCTCCACGCAATTAGAGTACATTGGCTGTTAAGCGGATGACGCGGATCACTTTTTTTGTGTTTCTTCATCCACACGATGTTGGATTACAAACACACCACGTTTATTTTTTAAACTCTTGGATATCACTGATCATATTTAGATGCATGCAAAACATGCCTTATATTACACTTGGGCCAATACCCTGGTTATGCGCTAGTGAGCAACCATTACATCAGTTAGACACACAGGCTGTTGCAGTTGTGTTTCTGAGACGGTGTGATTCCGGTGGTTAGTTTAGTGCTGGGTTGCTTTAAAATCAAAACAACTAAGAACTTAGGGCCTATCACCCCAAGTATCAGAAATAAAACATTACACAAACATTTCAGAATTCCAGGTTACATTTTTGCATGTAACAGCACAACTGGTCATGTGACATGTCTGAAAAAATAGTTTTTCCCTTTCTGAAAATCAACTTTCGGTATTAGCTAATGAGTTAATTGGTCAATATGTTGTGAAGCTGAATATGTGAAACAATATTACACATTTACTGTTTTTATCTTCCCTTTTCATGACGTAGAAGAGGAATTGTGATTGTCAAACAGAAAATAATACTTGTTTTTGCCTATTTTTCCCCACATCGCTAGCATGTGGCTTAAAGATGGTGGCCATCTGGAAAAGCCAACCCTTCTGATAAATAGCAAACTGTAAATGCACCTTTGTTCAACTCACTTTCTGCACACTGCAATATGTATACCACATATGTTAACATAGTATAGGCCACCCATACCGTTTCTAAATGTGCTCTCTGTCTGTCTGGTGTAGTTATGTGGAGGCTTCAGTCAACAAGATTTCTGAAGCAGATTTTTTTGTTTGTTTGATGGTTTGTTTTGGTTGTCTTGGCAACCACGCCTTGCCTCGGCATGATGCAATGTACTGACCTCATCTTTCTGACCTAACATTTTTAAATACATGACACGACAGCTTAAGTCTAAATCTACTTCTAAACAACTTTTTACTTTCCATACACAGATTCCCTAGTATTTTGAAAGGGGGTTTTCTTTCATTAGCATTCATATTTTTGAAGAGCGCGTGCTGTTCTACTGAACTAAACGGTCTCTCTGAAGTGGCTTATCATTATGTTCCCCGACATAAAACGTATTCTGCTGTTACTTTGGTTTTTAACAACTCTTACTAGCAAATAAACAAGCCTTGCCATATTATGTATGTTAATCCTTATGAACACAAACTTCATACAGCACATCATAAAATACATTTTTTTATTTGTTGACATTATAAATCAAATAGATAATTAAAAAATTACAATGACCGTACATTTGTTAAAAATAACATCCTAAAAGAACACAGTTAGCCATCAGACTTGATGAGCCCTCCAAAGTAAGCAGTGATGGTCTTCAGCTTGTTGTTGAGAAAGTTCTGCTCCACTTCCACCCGGCCCCCTGGTCCGGCCAGAGAGGCGATCTGAGAGGAGAGGAACACGTCATCAGCAACATTACTACAGCACAACAATACAACTAAATTAACAAATATAGCCAGTGCTTGTACATCATGACATCATATTGCAATGACCGTCGCCATTTGGGGGAGGAACAGGCACACTGGATGTTAGTTATTCCGTTGGTAGTAATGGGGTTTTTGGTTATTGTTTAGGAACTAATGAAATAATTTGTCATTATGGGGAGACGTTGTTGTGTTTGAAACTGCCACTGTCATGCGAGACGGGGCAAAACAGAGTCTGCATTAGGCTAGGTTACGGTATATACAAGTTGTGCCTACCGCTTTATCGTTAGACCTCTCTCTCACACACGTACCGGACACACCCCTGACAAACAATATACTTTAGCCAACCTGCGATTGAAAATTCAAGTTTGTAACTATAGGAATTTCTGGTGGAATAAGCACTCAGCATTCACAAGATACAGAAAAATCAATCAGGGCTAGAGGTAGCAGGTACATCCCTAGCAACCTAGGTACCAGTAAATACTCTTAATCTTTTTTGGATTATAGCTATAGTCTAAATGTGTTGTAGAATACAGTTGATTTAGGATTTCAGTTTTGCCTAAAAACTACAACTCTCGAGTCCCCCAATATGGTGGAATATCGTCTACAAAAATCCCATGATGCATTCTGATGTAAAAGCCCTATTTCTAGTGAGAGAGCATACTAATGACGACCTACTAATAACTAATCTTTAGATAATTCAGCACAAAAGAGGTATCCGATTAAACTGAGCAACCTATCACAAATCTATTGAAGTCTCTGATAACTGTTTAATTATCCAAAATACACACACCTGGTTCATGTCCGCATTCCGAGGCAAGAAGTACACGATGTTGTCAGTGATCAGTTTGGACAACCGGAAGATCTCAAAAGTGTGATTGGTTAAGGAGAAAGACACATTATGCATGATTTATAAGTAGAACATGTATATAATATCAAAGAAGAAAAAAGTGGATGTAAATGATTAAAACAGGTGTTGTTCAAAACCACAGGATGAAGTAGAAAGGTCGTTAGAGACACCAAAACACACTGATGTTGTGGTCCATTTTGTTGCAAACTGTTATATCTAAAATCAAATGATTGTGGTTATTGCAACAACAGATCATTGACATTTCTGTTTTAGATTGGCTCAAATTGATCAATGGATCAAAAACTCCACCGAGCAGTGCCTGGACACCGGCCGACCGATCAGCTGATCAGCCAGTGAACTTTCATCATATATTAGTGAGTATTATATTTAGAGTATTTCATCATTATCTGACTTTCACAATTTCAGAAGTAGTGGTTGGTGGAGGAAACATTATGCTGTGACGTCACATGACTACAACAGTGCTTCCACATGTGGTTACTGTACTTCCATCCCAGCACGGTCACAAAGGATATCCCTCAGGCTGGATCATGGTCCTGATGTCAAACACCTCAGCGGTGAGGTAGTCCGGCCCGCCCCAGGGCGGCGACAGGAAGACCACGTCGCCACGGAGACGGGGCGCCAGCTGCAGGAAGTCGCCGAGCAGGAAGTCGATGCGATGGGCGACACCGTACACCTGGGCGTTGTGGCGCGCCAGCGCCAGACGTGCCGCGTCTATGTCAACACCGATGACTGGGAGGATGTCGCGGGGAACAGAAGGGAAAAGACAAGGGCAAAAAAGAGATTACAAATGTTCTCCTTAGCAGTAGTGGAAATGTCACAACTGTACATGATGTCACAAGGTGCAAGATCCACACATTCTAGATTAAAGAGCAACTTGCAGGTTGCAGGAAAGTATGTAGCAAATCAGATTTGAAAAAAATGTCACTAAATAATCTTTGTGGTTGTAAAATGTACTCGGACCATGTGAAAGACCTACCTCGCTTCCCGGAGAGAGCAAACTGGATTGCGTTACCCCCCACGCCACAGAAGGCATCGATGACCAGATGTGAGTCCACGAAGCTGTCCTTCACCCTGGAGGCGATGTGGTGGGCAATCCTCTCTGGCGTGACCGAGAACCAGCCCTCTGGACAAACATTAGAATGAATGTCAAACTACGATATTGCAAGTGACATAAACTGGCACCGATGTAAGCCAATCAGATAAAAGCAAATGCCAACCCAGTGTTTCACCAGGGCTTGGTGCTTGGGTTTAGGACTTAGGTTAGGGTTTAACTTGGTGTTTCAAGCTCATCCTTCTCAAACCTCTTGGCAGCTACACTGCACACATCTCTTCATGTTCTCTGGAGGAGCTGCTATGCTATACTTAATAAAGACTTACGTATAG
>OMNO01021282.1:0-10496 GCA_900303215.1 Trachyrincus scabrus | reverse complement strand
CGTATGAGAACACAAAGCTAATTGGTGCTATTAGCTGCTTCCCTTCGCATTGGGGATGGTAGTGGATCTTCAAAGATAATGAATTGATGTGGAGTGTGTGTTGTTGGTGGCTGGTTTAAGCAGCCTCACCTGGTCCGAGTCAGACTGATTAGACTCTGGGGCTGCTGGGTGAGGCTGCACACCTGTGGCCAATCAAGGCCCACAGGTTAAACCAGCCACCACCACACACACTCAGGAGGAGCGCTAGCATGTCAGCACGTACCACCTGCTCTGGCTGTAACTGTCTTGCCAACTCTCCAATAAACTGCTTTACAACAACTACCTGTTCCTGGTTCCTGGTCGTCGGAGGAGCCCTGAAAAGCCACTCAAGTGGCGTGTGGCAAGGGCGACTGCTACAGTTGATTTTTCTGGTCTTGAGGAAAACAGTGAAGCAGATTGTCCTTATTGTACATATGTATACAGATATTAACAAAGTACAACATAAAGTACATCTGGATATACATTTAGAAAGATTATTTTACACATATGATGATTAAAAAAAGAACGATGATGTTGCCCAACGTTGACAAAGCATATGCATACATCCAATGTGAAGTTGATGAATGGATGAATTCAACAAAGACTGCGACCGCTTCAATGAGTTATGACAACCACAGTATTTTATGACACATTGCCATGTGTTAGTATTCTGTGTAATAAAACACACACACACACACACACTGATGTCTTGATGTTGTGCAGAGGTACTAAAGCCTGCCCCTTGATTCTCAACAGGGACCCCCTGGAACCGCAGGGACTGAGGGCAGGCAAGGAGAGAAGGGCGCCAAGGTAACAGCACACAGACACAGTATCAATTCAACTAGTTGCACACTAAAGCTGAATTCACAGTTCTGAGGACAGAATATTTGCAAAGATCTACATCGGGACTCAGAGATACATGCGGATCTTCGCAGAGCTGCCTGCATTTTCTGAGTGAATGACCCGGAAGTATCTAAGTGGCAGCCATGATAAGAGCTGGTGGAATCCTCTAAATGCTAAGGAAAGGTGCTTTAATGCTTCCTATCTCATCTCCTTTAGCATAGTACACTGGACCATCAATATGACAAACATTTCGTTTAGCTTTTGTGACTGGTAGCCTATATTCCTTTTTTAATTTAAATTCAAACCTTGGTAATGAAGTAATATTTTTCACCGGGTTGTCCACGTTTATAAAGCGTGTATGAACCAACACGGTAAGAACGCATGGGGCGAAGTATCTAAGATGCACTTTTAGTAGTCCATCTTCAGAACATTGTAGTTTCACCACCACGGCAGACCCACGTCCATAACACCCGCCATCGCATCATGACGTAGTCTAGTGTAAGTGCAGTCTGATTCTCTTAGCACCGCGGTTGTCTTTTCCTAAGTCCTTATGAATTATCATTTACATCTTTCCTTGACCTCATGACATTTTCCATAAAGGTCAAGGAAAAGTGGTTAGGAAAAGACATAGGACGTAATTGTCTTACTATTTGAAAATATGTTGAAAACATGCAATATATCCATGTGATAAAGACGTTGCAAAATCATTCAAATGCACTGCTGAAAAGCGGTTGGTGTATCGCAGCCAACTGAAAATACTGAAATCATTTTATTCTCGTTTCTCGCCTGTTCCCTGCTTGACCAATCAGCAATTATTTGATGCGAACCTCTGCACGGGTTCACGCACATGTAAAGACTGCACGTCTTTACATGCGTGTAGGTCCTCGACCGGCTAAAGGGCGTGTACGGTACTGTGTATTTTGCATTAACTGCTATGCCATGCTAAATAGTGTTTTACAAACTAGTTTACACATTTACGTTGGTGAGCTGCAGCCATGTATGTTGTCTTGACACTACGTGGATATGACCTGTATAGGGCGAGGCTGGTGCAGAGGGGCCCGCAGGGAAGACTGGCCCCGTGGGACCTCAGGGACCCTCTGGAAAGCCTGGTCCAGAAGGTCTACGTGGAATCCCTGGCCCAGTCGTAAGTCTGAAATTGCATTGTCTTTTGCACGGCATACACATCAATCTACAATTTAGGAAAACTCAACACATGCACCCACACACACATTGCATGCGCACATACACACACACACACACACACACACACACAAACATATCACACAGTGTAACACACAGACCATTAGCACCTCTAAAGCATGAAGACGGAACTCATGGAAAAATCGATATTCCCATTTGGGCTTGTACTCTATTTTGGCTTGTTTATTCCATTCCTTTTTGCCGTAGCCCGGCTATTAATCACCAGGGCCACAAGCAGGGAAATCAATGCTGGGGCCAAGCATGTTAACGCAGGCTATAACAATGATAATGCTCACCACTGCTGGGATGGGTCTCCACAGGGCGAACAAGGTCTCCCCGGAGCATCAGGACAAGACGGCCCCCCTGGACCCATGGTTAGTACTAGTCTCTCTCTCTCTCTCTCTCTCTCTCTCTCTCTCTCTCTCTCTCTCTCTCTCTCTCTCTAGTCACTCTCTCTCTCTCTCTCTCTCTCTCTCTCTCTATCTATCTAGCTCTCTTTCTACTCTCTATCATTATATGTGTGATGCTTTGATGATTTTCGGCTTGCCATTTCTCTTCCTCTGTCCTCCACTCAAAGAGTTTCAGTACTCCACACACACCACAGCTTTCATTTTACCCTGTCTGATGCTGCCTTCGCTCACGAGACACTAGACTAAACCCCACTCTAATTCACGCTGGTGATTAAATTGCACCATGAAACAATTTGCACATCACAATGAATTGAAATTATATATCCTGATGTGAAATGGCTTCTAATGGGAGCAATGAAATCTTTTCTCATGGTCGCAATGTCATAGCACTGAGAAGCCAGGATTACGATGGGGGACGATAAATGTCCATGGAACCGTGGAATGGGCCCGTTCCATTCAGTTTGAAATATGTTATCTGGTTTTGCTTGTATTAGCGTTGCTGGCATGATTTATTGGATTAAAAATAGTGAACTTTTTAGTTGAGTAATAACCTAAGGTAATACATCATTATTTAATAGTCACACAATATACAGTGACCAATAGTGGCTATATATCAGTGATTCAACATTAATACAACATGAATAGTGAATAGAGTATTAAATGAGAAGGATTTAGTACATGGCTACAAAATGGCGCACTCTAAGGAATGGACCTGTAATTAATGTTGCTACACCTGTGTTTCCCCTGCTACTGCTCTTATGCTACGGTCAGACGATGGTAACTTCAAACTCCCTAAGTATGAAATTTAAGCCACTGTTATTGCCATTGTAAAGTGTATTTGGGTGTTATAGTGGTATATAAATAAAAAGTATTATTATTAGTATTATTATTATTATTATTATTATTACAAGCTGGTCAACTTAGCTGGTTAACCAAAGAGCCAGAAATTGAAATCCATATTTAATTACATTGGCTATGTTATGATAATCTTAGTTTACACTGTACTCACATAATCATCATTTTTGCCCAGCGCCGTGCCTGGGAAAACTGTTTAATGTTCCTTACCTTTCATTCAAGAATTTTCCTTTGAGGATAAGGAGATTAAGAGCAACCAGTGGCCTCCATGTGTTACTTGGTTTAATTAAACAGCTTACCATTCAATCTGAATTTCATTCATTTCAAAATTCTCACCCCCAAAAAATCGACTAAACATTCCTTCTTCCCTTAGTTTCTTTCAAAAACAATTCCTTCTCATTATTTTTCCTACCCCCTCCGTCCGTGACAGCCTCTGGTCATTTTTGTCTTGTTCTCGCCATAAATGGGTTTATAATGTCCTCTCTCCTGGATATATAGGGTCCTCCCGGCCTCCCAGGGCTGAAGGGTGACCCCGGCTCCAAGGGTGAAAAGGTGAGTCACTCCCTCATTTCTTCACCTTCACCTCTTCCTGATTGAATTTCCCAGGTTCCCAAAACTACATTTAACCTCCAAATACAAGAGAAGAAAAGGATCAAATCCATTGTGAATAAGTCAACTATAGGACTTTGTCACTTGTTTTGTGTTGAAATTCAAATAAAAAAGAATAAATAATGACTTGGCTGTTAAAAACCTCTGATTTATTTATCTTTACACGTAGAATTACAGACACACACACACACACATACACACACACATACACACACACACACACATTGAAAAGATTTCAAGAAAGAGGCAAAGTTTTAAAAGCACACCCAATAGGCCATTTTTAATGGCTTCAAAGTAATAGCGCAGACAAATGCCTAGCTACCGCACACCCTCATCTTTGCAGGCTGTATTTTCAATCAGGCCCAACCTTCCATTTCCTCAGATTGTGTGCAGTTCAGATAAGGCATTTCAATAATAATGCAGAGAGATTTCTACAATAACGAGCCTCCACAGTTCCCTCCAGTCAAATACTTACCTTTTTTTCCAAGGATAAAAACTTTGTGAATGGTTACGCATTGTACTCACACAAAAAAGTGACATATGTAATTATTCTCATTCGTCTGTATGTTATTTCTCCCACAGGGTCACCCTGGTTTGATTGGTTTGATCGGACCCCCTGGTGAGCAAGGAGAGAAGGGAGACCGGGGTCTTCCCGGACCCCAGGGTACACCTGGAAGCAAGGGTGACAGCGTATGTGATTTATAGTGATTTATTTGAGTTTACTTACAAATTACTTTTAATTACTTCCATGAATTTTCACTCAGAAATTCCATGCGATGATGTTCATCTAATACACACTTTCCATGAGTCTTGACATGCATACGGCATTCAGTAAAGATTGCATTTCTGCAGTGTGTCTGTCGCCTTTTGACTGATGTCCTGAGTCACATTATGAGTCATTCTAATTGGTCTGGCGTCCCAAACTGTTGTTAGGAAGTGAATAACAAATTGCATGTTATAATGGTGCCTTATTCCAAATCCCAGAACTAAAAGTGCAGTGATTTCCTCACTGAGCCATCAGATATCCACCTTTTGACTGGTAATGGTTAAGCAGGTGGTCATTCACACCAATCTTGTGAGTCATTCCCAGAAGATTGAAGGATCCACATGATGACTTTGATCATTGTATTATTTTTTGTATTATACATGCGTGAATGTAGTCATTTGGACCTGCTGGGACTCTGTAGTCCCTGCCCTCAATCACAGCTTCATGATTTAGCTTCATGATTTAGCTTCATGATTTAGCTTCATGATTTAAGGCAACATGAAATATGGATTAGGGAATATAAGCTCTCATAAAACCACCGGCACCCTTCTGTGTGTGAGGACGAGTCTTAACTCACTCTGCCCTCTCAGCCTGGACCCGCTTTATTGGGCCTTAAAAATAGAATGGGACATGAATCATAAAAACGATATAATGAGTTAAAACCAAATCCAAAAAACCTCCTCAGAGTTTTGCATTTTAGGCTGCTTCTGAGTTTCTCTTTAGTGGAAGAAACATAGTTAAGTTCACTTTAATAATGTTGTTAACTAAAAGCCAGCTACTATATGCCTCTGTTCAGTTCAGTAAAGTAAAGCGTAAAAGAATGCCCCTGCATAATAAATATCCATACAGGTTTGAAAGTTGTCTTGAAACACTCCTTGTCAACAGAATTCTTTTAGATTTCCCAATGTGTCAATACAACGTCCTTCCACAATATCCTGCTGATGCCTCATCTCAAGCCGTTTGAATATGTTCACAGGGTATCAGTGGATCGTCTGGCCCACTCGGTCCCTCTGGTCCTCCCGGTCTACCGGTAAGTTCTTCTTACGGTTTGTTCTTCTACCTTCACCGTACATGCCTTTAATTCTCCCTCGATTGGTGCGGGTGGGGTGGACTTTTGTTAAGTTGCTAACGGTGTGCCTTTCTCTCCCCTCACGTCTAGGGCCCCCAAGGTCCCAAGGGATCCAAGGGTTCAGGGGTAAGTAAAACAAATTACTTTGTGGAAAAAGTGCAGATTCTGTGTTTTTTGTGTGTATGTGTGTGCGTGTTTTTTTTAAAGTGTATTGTGCCAGCTACAAATGCTACAGCTAGCTGGATTACATTCATGTGTGTTGTGCTTCTTTCCCAGGGTCCCGCTGGTCAGAAGGGAGACACCGGTGTGGTGGGCCCCCCTGGTGCTCCTGTGAGTAGTTAACATGAAGTCAGACTTCCAGTCCATCTCTTCTAGCTTCTAGCTTTTTGGTTATTTTCGTCAGACACTGGGAATCACCCCTTCTTTGGGTCACATTTAAATATGAGTCGCATCTCAATTAGATGAGATACTTGCCTTGTGTTCTTGGTCGATCTTTCAAATAATACAATACAGGGAACTTAAAGATGGCGAAAGAAGATGTTCAAGGGTATTTAACCACATCAAATTCCTTAGAATTCATGCTAGGTAGAAATGGGTGGTCCATTAGTGGGGTAAATTTGACCATTTCACCATTCAATCAATTACGGCTGCATGTAGTTTCTGTAAAATGCAGTACAGTAGAGCAGAGACATATCTCTCGCACTCTCAACCCAAATTAAACCTGACCTTCGAACCCCCAGGGCCCGCCCGGCGAGGTGATCCAGCCCCTGCCCATCCTGTCGCCCAAGAAGAGCAAGCGCTCCAGCGGCATGCAGTCGGACGCTGCCGGCACCATCCTGGACTACGGCGACGGCATGGAGGACATCTTCGGCTCCCTCAACAACCTCAAGCAGGACATCGAGCGCATGAAGTACCCCATGGGCACCCAGAACAACCCGGCCAGGACCTGCAAGGACCTGCAGCTCGCACACCCAGAGTTCACCGATGGTGAGAGAGAGAGGGTTGGGGGTTAGAGAGAGAGAGAGAGAGAGAGAGAGAGAGTTATCACACAGCTAATCTAATGTTCCTGGTGTGATGGAATCTATATCCATCTATATCTAAACAGTCTTAGATATAGACTAGTCTATAGTCTATAGACTTCCTAGAGCAGCGTTTGGTGATCCTTTTTCGTAAAATGAAAAGATCACTGATTCCGGTGTGCTCAAAGTGTTCTGAGTGTGGTCGGGTCCCACGGACACACAGGAATTGTCTTTTGGGTCCGAGATTAAATTATTTAAGACCCCCCTGCCATAGAGAGTAGATGGGGATGAGTTGGTATAGACAGAGTTCGGTGCCACTCTGGACCAGTGTGTTTGACTGTGCGGTTGTTTCTCCTCAGGCGAGTACTGGATCGACCCCAACCAGGGTTGTTCCGGGGACTCCTTCAAAGTGTACTGTAACTTCACTGCCGGAGGTGAAACCTGCATCTATCCTGATAAGAAGTCCAACGGAGTAAGGGACTTGTTTTTTCGGGTCTAATAAGACTATATTATTATTATATAAATAGAATGACTGCTAGAATATAATACAATATTTAAGAGCATTGACCCTGTGTACATATGTGAAAATGTATTTGTTTGACCAACAGCTATATCATAGAATACAATAGAATAACATTGAATAAAATTATATTTTACTGTCCAACCCAGGACAATGAAATCATTAGGTTGTAAGTTAAAGGATAACTTCTGGATTTTTCAACCTGGACTCTATTTTCCCATCATTTTGGGTCTGAGTGACTAATGCAGAGAAAAATTTTTTTAAATTGGTCCAGTATTGAGCGAGAGCACTTCAGCTGTTAGCCGCGACACATCTGCAATGTAACCCTTTGGGGCAATAGCACCCTGTCAATGTACGTCCTCTAAAAGTTTTTTGTTTGTTTTTTGTCACCGACAGGCTCAGATTGTTATTACAGTATATGTGTCTGACAACATTATGGAAAGGATCCCTACAGAGCTTTGTTATTGTCTAACCAAGTGTCCAACCAAGTCTCGCTCAAGGA
Organism: Trachyrincus scabrus; assembly: GCA_900303215.1. Lineage (NCBI taxonomy): Eukaryota > Metazoa > Chordata > Actinopteri > Gadiformes > Macrouridae > Trachyrincus > Trachyrincus scabrus. The sequence continues at coordinate 2,685 of OMNO01021282.1, read as the reverse complement.
GAAGTCTCACTCTGAAATATCGCGAGAGCCTCATCCACATTGTCGAAATCAGCTAAATATTCAGCCATGACTTTGAAAATCTTTTAGATAACACTAAGCTACAGTTTCTGTGGTCCAACACAACAAACTCTTGACGGCACTCCTCTCTCCAACTCACTCACGTTTCCACCGTTCTCTTCCTGCAACAACTCAACTCTCGTGAGACTTCAGAGTGAGACTTCTCCTTGAGCGAGACTTGGTTAGACACAATAACAAACAGACTTCAAGTGAAAGGTAAAGAAAAGGGTTTCCCTGTAGGGATCCTTTCCATAATGTTGTCAGACAATTATAGCAACAGTCTGAGCCTGTCAGTGGCAAAAACACTTTTAGAGGACGTACATTGACAGGTGCTATGGGCCCAAAGGTTTACATTGCAGACGTTTCACGGCTGACGGCTGAAGCGCTCTCGCCAATACTGGACCAATTTCCAAAATTCTTGTCCGCATTAGTCACTTAGACCCAAAATGATGGGAAAATAGGGTCCAGGTTGAAAAATCCCAAAGTTATCCTTTAATTAAGATCAGTGGCATGGCTTACACGTTTAACATTCTCCCGTCTCACATACTAATTAAATGCTACAATATCTAACTATGGATATATATCTATATATATATATATATAAATGGAAGGAGTCTCTGTATGTATGTCTGTCCGTCCGATCGACTTCACACTTGGCGGGTGTATTGCTCAGGACCCAAGGAAGTGCAGGTCGAGTGTGAAGTTGTTTGGATGAGCGGTTCTCCAGAAAGCTGCAAGCAGCAACACCGGAGGCCAAGCAATCGGCCCGTTCCGAACAGGCACGTTTTGAACTGGCACTGCTCTAGTGCTCTTAAATAACAGGACTTTAATGTCACCCACAGGGCTCTTCAGCTTTTTAACTTCAGTTGAGTCATCCGTGGCAAAAAAAATTTCTTTGGGTCTGTATTGACAAAATATTTTTTTCTTTCTTCCATAGGTCAGAATATCTTCATGGCCTAAAGAAATCCCTGGGTCGTGGTTCAGCGAATTCAAGCGTGGTAAAATAGTAAGTGTAGCGTACACCACCTCCGTTTCCTTACCCTTCTTCAGTGACCTTCTGGTGTTTCATGAGTCCTTGAAAACACTTTCAGTACTTCAGTACCTATCAGCTCCTATAAAGGTGATATCATATCTACGGCAGAGCTCAAACATAGCCTCGCTGAACAGCTACAGCAGCAGCACTTTTGTAACGCATGTTGACAGCTAAGCAGGTGGACACCGCGTTTCTCAACAAGCAAGCAAACAAACCAGCCTGCTCACTGCTGGCTCAGGGTTGTGTGGGACGCATCACAGATCATCACTGTGTCCAAATCAGATTCGGCTACACAGCTGACACACATTGGAATAAGATATTTTAAAACCAGTTTGAGGCACGCTTTCTAACTCTGGTCGTGCGACCGTGAGGTGAACTCTGGTTTAAAGTGTATTTAAACCTAACCCACTACCTCACTGGAAAAGCGTTTTTAGCCGGATGTGGCAGACCCCTCGTAATTTCCCCCTTTAACAACTTTAAGCATTTTAGTCAAAAGTAACACCGAAATGTTAACAGACACTTGGTGAGACCCAAACACAACAGCTGTTTTTAAGGGCGTGCTCACCACCTGTATCTCCACCTCTCACAGCTGTCCTACGTGGACTCAGAGGGCAGCTCCATCAACGAGGTGCAGATGACCTTCCTCAGACTACTGACGGCGTCGGCCAGACAGAACTTCACCTACAGCTGCCACCAGTCGGTGGCATGGCACGACCAGGCGGCCGACGGCTACGACCGGGCGCTGCGCTTCCTGGGCGCCAACGACGAGGAGATGTCCTACGAAAACAACCCCTACATCAAGGCCCTCACGGATGGCTGCGCGGTAAGACCCTCCTGTGTTTATGGATGTGTGTTTGTATCGTATAAAGCGGAGTATATTATAAGGGTATCCTGAACTAAAATGGAAAAGAAACATAGCAGAAATATCCTATTTTTCTAATATTGTCCTTTCCTTAGCTACACATCTAGCACTCACTAGAGTAGTTCAGCGAATAATTGTCCTGAAAGGTGAGTACTGCTTCATACGCGTGTTGTGAAAAAAATCATAGTCTGGAACATCAACTCTGTTTCCGCGAAAAAACATCGGGGAAAAGTTGGACCATTGAGGTCATCGGCCCGGGATTTGCGTTCACACACACGTATGAAGCAGGACTCTCTTGTATTAGAAAAGAGCCGACCTTCACTATAAGTCAAAAGTGCCCCGAGATTTCGACCTGCATGTTATGATTCAAAATGTATGTAACATTGTATTTCTTAGTATGATATCAAATAGTCTTCATGTCTCCTGACCGTCTCGTCTGTGTCTCTCTGTCCCGGCAGACGAGGAAGGGTTATGGAAAGACTGTGTTGGAGATTAACACTCCCAAGATCGACCAGGTTCCCATCGTCGACCTAATGGTGACTGATTTCGGGGACCCCAACCAGAAGTTTGGGTTCGAGGTCGGACCCGTCTGCTTCCTTGGCTAAAAACAAAACACACACACAAACAAGCAAACATCCACAGAAGAAGAGACAAAATAGAAGAAAAAAAGAAAAAAACAAGAACTTGACGGGGCCAACAAAGAAAACTCAAAGACACTTTTTTGGTACCACCA
>OMNO01021277.1:0-11622 GCA_900303215.1 Trachyrincus scabrus | reverse complement strand
TTTTTTCGGTGAACATCGCAGAGAGTTTCAGTCTAAATCACCCGGGACGAAAAGCAGCGGTGTCTCTGGCAAAACAAGGGCAAGGTTTTCTCTCCCCCCCACCCCCCGCTGTGCCCGATAAATCTTGTGTCCCGCAAATCCTGTGGCGCATTTATTGTAAGAAATGTGGCTGTTCGTCCTCTGAGGTTGTCTGAGGTTTTTTTTGGGGGGGGGGGAGAAAGTTAATACCGGGAACGGGGAACGCGCCCGCACCCACGGTCGTGCGAAAGGGGTCATTGGTGTTCGCAGAAAACCGTGAGACCAGTTGTCCATTTGTAACGCGGAGCAGGCTGAGCTTTACCGGACATCAGCGGGACTTGGAGAGCAGACACCTGTGACCTTGCGGTCCTGGCTCCGTACCCTGCCGCTTATGAAGAGAGAGTACCTCCACCCCAATCCTGTTCCGCAGACACCCTCGTGTCTGACTGGATTTGATGGTTGGTTCTGACATCGTCATTATCCAGTCAAACGTCTGGGAGATTAGATTAACATCTCAGCGATGTCATTTTGTGGTGTCGCGCACGGACGCCCCTGTCTGATTAATTGTACTTATAGCCACGGTTGATGAGTTTATTTCATACGCCGGAAGGGCTGGTTGGTTTTGGTTTATTCTCGCATCCCCCCCGTATTAAACCTGTGATTTATTTTTACGCAGATGAGCTGGCACTTGACACGAGCGTAAGAATGAACACAGATTCACGTGCTCACCTTTTGAATCCCGCGACAGTGGCCACAAATCGAGTACTTTTTAGGCATGAATAACATGCCTGGATTGTTGTGTTTCCCGTCCATTTAGTGCAATTGTAACTTGTTAAATGAATAAATCAATTAATTCAATCAACCCAACCTTAATCAATCAATCATTTTACACATTCTGCTTTGGCCGCAACATTCTCGTTCATCTGAATGTCTTTTTTGGAATATAATATAATATAATATAACTGGTTCTCAGATTGACAGTGAAATTCAAACAGTTAGTGTGCTTAGAGGAATAGTCGAGCTGTGTGCTTACGTCAATAGTCAAGTTGTGTACTGAAAGTAATATAGTCTAATTGTGTTCTTGCAGGAATTAGTCTCTCTCCTCTAAACACAAAGGTCTCCCAGCAAACGTCAGCGTGGCTGTTACTCATGCCGCAGTCACACTTTGTGTCCACGGGGGGGGGAGAAACCGCTAAAACCTTTCTCTGAACCCTGTATGTCACCCGTCTCATTCCGGTGTAAGTGTAATTGCTTGCGGCCCAAACATAAAATATGTACTTTTAATTGAGTCTCTGATGTAAAACAAATGAGCAATGTACTCCTTAATGGGACAAGACTCAGCGAGCAATTAGCGATAATAGCGAAGCGCGCGCGGCGGCGGCGGCGGTGGCAAACATCACCGGAAAGCATTTGAATGACTCAACGTTAACCTGCACCGTCTAACCTGGCCCCCCCCCGCCCGGCTTTTGCTTTTTTTTGTTCAAACTTACTTGGTGCTAAGTTTCTAAAGAGTGATAGCCATCCGGCATTCCCTCAACCCAGGAATCGATTTCAAATCAATTTGGTCTTTGAAGAGAAAGGTGAATAATGGAGGAGAAAATCCAACATTTTGATTTTGGAGTTGTGGCTGCAGTGGAAAAGCACCGCAGCTTTAAAGACACAAAACGTGGAGACTTCAAAACCCAAAGATAAGCTCAATATGGAGTTGTAATGAAATGGCAGATGCTTTCTACCTGCGTCAGTGTCACAACTTATAGATTTCAGCTCTCTTTTTATGATTATGTTTTTGATTGCTATCGACTCGTTTTTTATTTTTATTTTTTTTTCCTCCGAAGACACGTTTTTATTCATTGGTCTTCATGAATTCTAACAGCGGTGCCACAATAAAGCGGTTCATCAAATGTGTTGTGCTAAAACTAATTAATTAGTGGGCTTCTTGCTTTATTGTTGATTGCAATGCATATTTTTCACGGCGGCTTCAAACGTTTCAAAAAAATAATGTCCTTATTTTTCTCGTCTATCCATGTCAGCTTTGATTGTATTCTTCGCTCTACACTCAGCCAAGGGGTGAACTTAAGATGTTTAATACGACTTTAACCAACAAATACATCATTAGTTGTGACGCTACGACGCTCCCATTTCACTGGCGGTCCCGGCGTTGTCGACGGCAACGACTAATTAACAGACGCAAACAAAAACAAAAACAAACAGTAGAAAATGAAGTCAGCGGCGAACATGAATGAGAGGTAACCTTGTGTTTTTAAAGGCAAACACGGATTATTATTGTTATTCAAGGTTGGCGCAGGCTTTTAGGAGGATGTTGATATCCTCTTAAATTAATGTTGGCCTTGTGTCTTCCTTCGTTGCCTTTTCAAAATGTTTAATGTTTGTTAATAAGTGGCTATAATGAGACAACATGTCAGAATAATACAAAATATAAACTTTTAAAGCGTGCCTTTCCGCAGATGTTAGCCAGAAGGATATGATTGGGATGTTGGCACCGCATTAATTAGATTATGAAGGAATATTTTAATTAGTGGGAAGGTAGCAAAGGTTATTAGGTTATGTCTAGATGTAGAGTCTGGGCTTCACTGACATCTTTATGGAGAGATGGTAGTTTATCTTCCTGACATGTTGCTTTGATAGATAAATATTAGACTACCTCTCTTGTGACAGCACAGCGCAAAATCATTCCGCTAATCCTGACTCAATTACAGGAACCATTTGTTTGAGTGTAATTGTTTTGCAGGCACGTATTCACAGTTGATATGGACTAAAAGTCGATGGCGTCTAAGTCAACGCGAACACGAGCGGCAAATGAAATGTGTTTTTGAGGCTGTAGCTTTGAATCAAACTCCTCTTGTTCCAGGAATGCCCGAGCGGGGTGGTCAACGAAGACACCTTCAAAGACATCTACTCACAGTTCTTCCCACAAGGAGGTACAGTACGTGGTTGTTGTAAGAGTCTCACTCCATTGTCGTTTTACACTGCTTCCTCTTATTTCATTTTTTTTCCTGTTGGGTTGTAGAGACATTAGTTTGTTTACCTCTCTTTGATGAAACGAAAATGGATAATGTTGTTTTTCTAGTGTTTCAAACCCTTGGAAATGCCCAGAAAGTGAGAGATAAACAATGTTTTTTAGATGAGTTCTCTTCCTTCTTGTCATTTTATTAAAAGTAATCCAACGTACTATACATAGATGCGTACATACAGCATGAAATAAAACGTGAACCGTTGTTACTTTGTGATGTATCGCTGCTCTGGGGATGAACTGTGACAGGCCTTTGAATCTTGAATCTGAACATGTACTCTTTAAAACATTTAACACGTCGGAGCTTAAAATACATTTAGCTCTTAACCGTTTGGAAATGCAACTGTTGTAAATGTAGCTCCGATGTGTTGTTGTCGTCTGTGCTTCTCTCCCCAGATGCCTCGACATATGCACACTTTCTGTTTAATGCGTTCGACACTGATCACAATGGATCTGTGAGTTTTGAGGTAAGCTGTGAGTGGCTATCACACTCCTTTTGGATGATGATATTTTGGATTATGCTTATACAATGCTATTCGACGGGATCTTTCGGACATGTGTCGACAACACAGAACCTCCAAAGTCTCTTGAAGCCAATCTTGTGGCTTCAACTCTGCCTGGTATTAAACATACCAAAAATGGCCGCTCCTATATGCTATAACCATGATTAACGCCATGATTAACTAACGCATCAAACAGAAAAAAGGTTTGATTCGAGGATACCCACGAATAGTGTTGCATATTCCCCCCGGGCATTAGATAAGCCCACAACATGACTAATTTTAATTAAACCCAGCGAGTTTGAGATTGCTATTACCATGTGATTAATATTCATGAAGGTATAATCTTAGCTTATTAGTACAGCAGAGTTTCTCGGTGGTCTGTCTGGTTTGTTGTGTACACGCAGTTGGGTTCTGTTCTCAGGCACGTCCGTCACCCACCGCTGGGCTTACTTAGATTGTGTGTTTTTTATTATTATTGGTGACTTGATTAAAAACTAGACAAACTGATATTGTTTTTAGTTTTTTTTGGTTTAAGCCTGTTTGTTTTCATACAACTTCACCTTCACCTCATTTTATTTTCGTATTCATTTTTTATTCATTTCTCCTCATTCGCCTTTAATGAATTGTTTTAAAAGTAGACCGTTTTGAATCCTAGCGATATTGTTTTCAAGCATGTAAAAAGAAAAAACCAAACATATTTTAAGGTTTATGAAAAATATTTGTTAAACAAAACATTCAGAAACTGTTGAAATGAAACTGAATTATGTTTCGCATCTGCAGGATTTCGTCATGGGTCTCTCCATCCTCCTCCGAGGCACCATCCAGGAGAAGCTGAACTGGGCCTTCAACCTCTACGACATCAATAAGGACGGATACATAACCAAAGAGGTACACACACACACACACACACACACACACACTCCCCAGATACATCATATCAATCAATCATTAATCAATTATATTTTTCTTGGTGTTGTTTTTCTAAATATATAAATAATCTAACATGTGTTCCAGGAAATGCTGGACATCATGAAGGCCATCTATGACATGATGGGGAAGTGCACCTATCCCGTGCTCAGAGAGGAGACGCCGCATCAGCATGTGGAGATATTCTTCCAGGCAAGTGCCCCGGGGGGGGGGTCAGCATTCATAGTTACAACCACACCCAATGATATCCGCGACACTCTGTAGTACTATGCTCACGCTGCTGTTGTCTCTCCCCCCGCAGAAGATGGATAAGAATAAAGACGGAGTGGTCACCATAGATGAGTTTATTGACTGTTGCCAAAATGTAAGTGATGTCTTTTTTAAAAAAAACATCTGCTTCCCTTTTTGTTGATACCAATCAAAGTAATCGGGGGGCTGCTTGTTGTTTTGGCCACCTGGTCACGTTGTTTTGGTCCTGCGATTTAACTTTATCGTCATTTGTCATCCGTGACGTTCTCGTGATTTCTGTTTTTCCGCAGGATGATAACATCATGAGGTCGATGCATCTGTTTGAAAATGTCATCTAAACCGAAGGGATGAGATGAACTCTGAGGCTTCGGGGTGGGGGGCTGGGAAGACAGTCGTGGTCTTCATCATAATCATCATCATCATCATCATCCTCACCCGGCCTCCACTTAGTCTGATCTGGACTCTATGGTGTACAGTGTGTGCTATGCAGGACCCATGTTTTGACGTTTCATGCCCGTGGGTCCGAATAAAGAATTTAGGAGCCTCACGGTGGGAACACTCTGAAATGACATTCTAATAATAATTTACACTTTTAGATCAGTTTTCAGCACTCTGTTTCATTCCTGAATGGTACATGTGTGGCTTGGGAGGGATATCCTTCACGACAAGCAAAAGAAACGACTGTTTCTTTGCTGAACGACCGTTTGGTGAACTGCTAGCTTTCAACATTGAGGACGGAAGAGTTTTAGCACTCAGCTAAGTGTGTAGTCTGATAACGAGAGTCACAGCAAGAGATTATTTATTTTCTGTTGGCAGTACAAATTATTTTGAAGGATCAAAATCACTGTGAATTAATTAATTCATAATTAACATTTAAGAAATGGTGTCAATAGGTGTCATCCTCTTGATTTTATATTTGAAACACCTTTTCCGTCAGAGTTTCACTGTTTCTGGAATGTTCTTACCATAAATTAAAAGACGTAGTCAGTCCTGTGTTTGCGAAAGTGAGCATTTAGAGAACTTAGATTGTACAATGTTTAATATTGTACATATTATAGATAATATAATTGCTTTAGATAAAAACCTCTATTAAAAAACGTTTGAACTTTATTCGTGTTTACTTGCCAACTAGAATGAGACAACGCAAGAATTGTGTGAAATTTGACCATTCAATTGTAACTTTGTCAACAGAAGCACACAGATAGATAGATATATTTACCATAAGATTAGAAGATCATATCTTTGCGACGAAGATATATGCTGCTTTAAATATTTTTCATTTAATCTGATGTATATTACCTATAAAGATGATGTATACTTTGTGTAATTCTTTGCATTGGTTTCCAAAGGGTTCATTTTGCTGTTTTCACCAAATAGCAATGTTTGAAGTTTATTTATATGGCATTTTTGCCATTGGTTAAATGATTGACAGTTACACAAAATGATCTTACAGCCTTTGTAAATGTTAGGCTATACATACCTATTTGTGTGTTTTAGTGAGTTTGTTTGTATGATTGTTTTTTCGTCATAGTTTTTAAGTCCCTTACTATGTGGTAGTATTTTAGAATCTCTTTTGATCGTGAGTAAATGTGCTCTTGGCTTTTCCCCGTCTGACCTCTGACCTTTTGTCGTTGTCATGTTGGTACAGAACGCAAATCCGGGCCAACGGAAGGCATGCTGGGTAAACCTTTAATTTATTCGATACTTCTCACATGTTAACAGTTGACAGCCAATGGTCGCTGCGTCTGTCTCAATTAGATATTTTTATTCATATCATTTAGATTCCAGCAGCGTTGGTTCTTACTTATTACTTTTGACCACAACATGTCGTTACACTTTTTTAGGAAATGCAAACGGATGAAACACTGAATGAGTTTCTCCATGAGGCATGCTTGTTTTTCGATTGATTAAGCATGCATTTCCCTTTTGAGAGGAATACTTTAAATTGTGTTTCTCTCTGCGTAAAGACTACGTGTACATTGTTATGTCAAGAGAGTGATGACTGATAGTCTATGTCTGCTATCTGCATTTTTTTATTTAAAAATGAAACATATATGTTTGTCTGGGAAAATGGTTGAATCTACTATGGATTGTGTTATGTGAGACGTGTTTGAGACTGTATTGAAAACCGAAGAACTACCTGAGGTGGGCCTTCGGTTTTAACCATTTAAATATTTCCTCATAAAATACCTCTCCTGATTGGTTACCCCATTTACATAATATTTTCATATTGTATTTCCTGTTGAAGGACTCACAAATCACAAATATCTGTATGACCACCACATTCCTAGATATTTAGTTCTAGTTCAACCATGAAACCATTTTGCCCTAACAAAATTTGTTTGTTTCAGCTTGGAGTAATTGTAAGAAAAACTAAATCTGTGACCAAATGGTAGTAATCACATTAGTTTATGATTGTGCTAAAATGAACTACCGTGACGAGACTAAAATTGGTGTGTCACTGCCATCTAGTGGTGCCGGGTATATCACACAACTGAATATTGGATGCAGTAGATTGTATACAAAAGATGATGGGCAGCATGTTGAATGTGGACATTCTGAATAGTGCTATATTAGATTCGCTTTGTGAATTAGGCTAAAAGAGTATACAAACAGACATTTATGCACAGTTGTGTCGAGTGCATTTTATAAGACCGACAATAAACCGATGAGAATGTCTCTGTCTCTGTTAAGCTGATACCCAGGGCCACTTTAACCTGTCATAGGCTCCTGAGCTGTGGCCCATTTGGGCCCCCATTAAGCCTACCGCAGGCCATCCCAAGGTGACAAATAAATCTGACCAATTAACCCCTACACAAGTCAAAGGTGATTCTAGAGTCTGAGGGAGAAAATCCCAACTTGTCCCCAATAAAGCTGTTCACTACCGTTATATTCCCAAAACCTCCATTAAATATTCAGACATCAAAAAGCATTTACAGAATCTTTTATTTGCACCTTGATTTACCACAAACATCACAACATGTGAAACAGTATTGTAAATAGCCTAAACTAACCTAATGACATTTTGGAAACAATGTCATGTGAATTGTAATATCAATTATAACCTCCAACCAGATGAAAGCCAGGGTGGCTAGCCTTTGTGGTCTAGCGGAGAGACCTGCCATTTATCACCACTGCAGGCCTGGCTTCAAGTCCTGCCAAGGACACTCTGATGATATTTTGGAAACAATGTCATGTGAATAATAATGTCAGTTTAAACCCCAGACCATATTGAAGCCATTGTCTCAGTGGCACATTTGCGTGTGCTGCTGCCTAGCATGTTGAACTCTGCAGTTCTGTCCAGTATCTTCTTCTAATAAATGTATAAGATCACTGCTTTGGGCCATGAGAACTGCTGGTGTTAAATTTCCCTCAGATAAACACATCAAATATTTGTATGTATTAATTTGATATGAATAAATCGTTTTCTTTGACAACGGGTTCTCGCTTGTCCAATGTTCTTATTTCTGTCAATTTGTATAGACCGACATGATCCAGTGTCTTTGTTACTTTTCAACAGTTTGTCCCTTGACTCTGCTGTTTACTCTTCTGTAATTGGGTGAACTTAGATTCAACTGTTTTCAATGCACCGATTGTCTTTTCTTTTTTTTTTTAACTGCCTTCATAGAATATCTTACCATTTCACAATCAGGCATGAAAATCTCAATAAAAAGGCAGATGCTAACCTGCGTCTCGGTGGTGCAATTGAGAGAGCCGTTGCTTGTCACCTTGGAAGACATGGGTTCAAAGCACCAGAGGGTTTTCTCCATGGAAACGTAGTTTTAGAAACTTAACGACGTCATGTGAATTGTAATGTCAATCAAAACCTCTGACAATTTTATGGCTGTGGTCTCGGTGGTGCAATGGAGCAAGCTGTTTGTTATCAGTTCTTGAGACATGGGTTCGAGTCCCGCCGAGAAGTTAATTTTTAGAACCGTAACAATGTCATGTGAATTATAATGTCAACTAAAACCTCTGACTGTATTAAAGCCATCGTCACAGTGGTGCAGTTGAGAGCGCTGTTGGCTGTCAGTTCTGGATATCTGGGTTCAATTCCCCACAGGGTGTTCTCCATGGAAATGTATTTTTAGAAACGTAACGATGTCATGTGAATTGTAATGTCAATCAAAAGCTCCGACTACTTCATAGCTGTCGTCTCGGTGGTGCAATTGAGAGAGCTGTTTGTAATCGGTTCTTGAGACATGGATTCAAGTCCCGCCAAGAACATTATTGTAGGAATAGTTATGGCAATTCAATTTTAACAACCTAACAATGCTTTGAGCCATGAGAACTGCTGGTGTTAAATTTCCCTCAGATAAACACATTCAATATTTGTATGTATTCTTTTGACGTGAATAAATCATTTTCTTTGACAACAGGTGCTTGCTTATCCAATGTTCTTATTTCTGTTAATTTGTATAGACCTACATGATCCAGTGTCTTTGTTACTTTTCAATTGTTTGAGCCTTGACTCTGCTGTTTACTCTTCCTTCATAGGTGGAAAATGCATAATCTGTAATTGGGTGAACTTATATTCAACCGTTTTCAATTAACCGATTGCCTGTTTTTTGTAAAACTGCTTTCATAGAATATCTTAACATTTCACAATCAGGCATGAAAATCTCAATAAAAAGACAGACAGTAACCTGCGTCTCGGTGGTGCAGTGGAGAGATTTGTTTGTTGTCATGTCTGGAGACCTTGGTTCAATTCCCCCGGGGGTCTTTCTCTATAGAAGTGCAATTTGGGAAACTTAACCATCATGCATATTTAAAGCTCAATTATGACCTCTGACCAAGTAGCAGCGTGTGTCTTTGTGGTGCAGTGGATGGAGTTATTGGTCATTACCTCTGGATACATCAGTTCAAATCCCGCCTAGGGCATCCTCTCTTGGAATCATGACATTTAGCAAAAGTAACAATGTCAAGTGAATTGTAATCTCAATTATAACCTCTGACCAGGGCACAGCTGGTGTCTTGGTGGCTCAATGGGGAGAGCTGATGGTTATCAGCTCTTTAGACCTGGGTTCAATTGCAAAAAAAAGTGACGTTTTGGAAACGATTTCATGTGAATTGTAATGTCTACTATAATCTCTGACCAGATCACAGACAGTGGTGCAGTTGACAGAGCTGTTGGTGATCAGTTCTGGAGACCTGGGTTCATTTCCAGCAGAAGCTTTTCTCAATGGAAATGTAGTTCTGGAAACATAACGATGTCATTAGAATTATATGTATATTATGTCAATTAAAACCTCCGAACTTGTCATAGCTGGTGTCTTGTGGCTCTCATTGAGAGCGCTGTTAGTTATCAGTTTGGGAGACATGGTTTCAAGTCCCGCCAAGATCTCTCTCATGGAAATTAAATTTTAGAAACCTAACAATGTCATGAGAATTATAATGTCAACTAAAACCTCCGACCACTTCACAGCCATCGTCTCAGTGGTGCACTTGAGATAGCTGTTGCCTAGCAGTTCCGGAGATCTGGGTTCAATTCCCCAGAGGGCATTTTTCATGGAAATGTAGTTTTAGAAACCTAACGATGTCATATGAATTGTAATGTCAATTAAAACCTCCGACCACATCGTAGCGGTCGTCTCGGTGGAGCGTTTGAGAGAGCTGTTGATTATCAGTTCGGGATACATGGGTTCAAGTCCCGCCAAAATTCTCTCATCGGAGAAGTCATCGCAATTAAGTTTTAGAAACCTAACAATGTCATGTGAATTATAATGTCAACTAAAACCTCTGACCATATCAAAGCCAATGTCTCAGTGGCGCGTTAAGAAAAGCTGTTGGCTCCCAGTTCGGGAGACCTCGGTTCAATTCCCCACAGGGCATCCACCCTGTGCGCTTTCAATTGAAACATACCTTAGTCATGTGCTTTTGGAAATCAAACGATGTCATGTCAATAGTAATGTCAATTATAAACCTGATCATACGGAGCGCCACAGTGGTGTAGTGGAGATCCCTCTGGCGCTCAGCTCTGGAAACCCGGGTTCAAGTCCTGTGCTCTCCATGGAGCCATAACTTAATCATGTGCTTTTGGAAACCAAACGATGTCATGTGAATTGTACTGTCAATTATAAACTCTGACTGAACAATCTCCAGCGTCCTGCTAGCGCAGCACACAGGGCGGTGCTCCTCAGCTATGGACACCTAGGTTCAAGTCCTGCCTGCTGACCTCTCTCAAAACCTAATGCGATAGTAATCTTTTGAGAGGAAACAATGTCATGTGAACAGTAATGTCAATTATAAACATTATCATATGCAGCACCACGGTGGTGCAGCGGAGAGAGCTGTGGTGCTCTGCTCCGTAGACCTGGGTTCAATTCCCACCAACCACACTCTATTGAAACCCAATGTAATATTTGAAATAAAACTAAATCTTCTGATTGTAATGTCAGTTATAAACTCAGACAGCACATTATCCAGTGTCCCAGTGGCACAGGAGAAAGACCAGTGCTATTCAGAGCTGTAGACCCGGGTTCAAGTCCCACCATGTGTTCTTTCAATTGAAACGTGACATTGTCATGTAGTTTTGGAAATCAAACGATGTCATGTGAATTGTAATGTCAATTCTAAACTCTGACTGGATATTTGCCAGCGTCATGGTGGCGCAGCACACAGAGCTGTGGTCCTCGCCGCTGGAGACCTAGGTTCAAGTCCTGCCAACTGTGATCCTTCGAAACCTGAATAAATCTTGATGTTTTTAAAGGAAACAATGTCATGTGAATAGTAATGTCAATTATAAACTTCGACTGTGTCAAACCCAGCGCCACGGTGGTGCAGTGGAGAGAGCTGTGGCACTCCACTCCGGAGACCCTGGTTCAAGTCCTGGTGAGTCTGATAATGGCTGTATGTGTGAGAGGTGATGGATGAGTCTGTGTTGATTGGTGTAAT
>OMNO01021269.1:0-36588 GCA_900303215.1 Trachyrincus scabrus | reverse complement strand
GGGGGGGGAAAAATACACACCCAAAGATGTATATTGAGTGACAACAGAAATACCTAGACAGGGGAACAATGGAACCCTCTTCCCCACTGAAACAGAGTATCTTGACGGTAATTGAAGTTTACGTTATCACGTTTTATGAAGATATGTCCAAAAATGACAACATTATCAAAGACACAAGCGATGGGCTGTGTCCGGACTACACACGTGTAGCGTTTTCTGGTGTCCTATTAGTGTGCAACACCTCCTGTTGCAATGCACTGCCGGTTATTAAAGAGACTGTAGGGTCCATAGTTTGCACACTATGAATTTCCTCAGAAATAGTCTGGCATCCAGGTACTTTTAGTATAGTTTTTGGTGTTTTTGCATTCGATGTATAAATAGGATTTTGGACCTACTACATTTTGGATGCAGCCAAAGTATTTCATAAGGTACAGAGTTATGGAAGGTGCAAGTGGAGAAAGTGACCCTGCAGCTCCCTCTAGTGTAGGCTCAAAAACAATACAATTAATAGTATGACTTATATAAATTCTCAATTATTTTGTATGTAGAAAAAAATACAGTATCAGTTAATAAGTACATGCTTTAGTTCCAATTTACTTACATCAGAGCAAAAACGACTAACAAAGATATCATTGTCATATGAATTTTAAAAAATCCTGGCCTAGTTATTGTAGCCTGGTTGGACTATCGTTTCCTTACCAATCAGTTCTGTGGGGTTCTTCTCTATGAAATGTTCACACAGTCTGATAAACATGTCTGTCGTCTCCTTCGAGGGACATTCTCCATGGCTAAAAAAAAAATAAACAAAAGATTTGTTAAAATAAATACATGAAATCATCTGTAAACACTTACTCGACCATATAGAAGACCATTATTATCAGAGGACAAGTTGTCAGTAGCCCAGAGTTAGTGATCATTTATTCTTCATACCCTTTACACTGGAGTTTCACATATTTTACGCCGTCTTTTTCAATGTCATTACGGTCATAAAAGCGGGTAGTGTTGGTCAAATCCACAAGCAAACCCATCTTGACCTGCAAAAAGGTGAGAAAAAGTTGTTTTGTGTATAGACAGCAATAGGAACAAGAACAAGAAGAGAACAAGAAACTACTAATACTAACACTGCAGTTCTTACCTTAAGACTCTTTAAGTAGTTTGACAGCATGCTGGGGTGAAACCTGTTCTCCTCTTGAACTTTGTCATCATATTTGGGCCCCAACATGGTTTTCATCGGCAGGAACTTTCCTGAAATTTGAGTTTTAAAAAATCTGATTAGACATACAGTATATCCCAAAGACCAGAAAGAAGGTAAAAGATATATTTCCTTTGTCATGTACAACTAGTTACAGGCCTATTCAGTGTAAAACTCTGATTGATCCTCGACAATAACAAAGATAACAAAGAGCAAAGATGAAGTCTATGAAAATACTTGGCTATTCGCGCATTTCATTAGTGATTAATACATGGTAATTAATTACTGATAAAGCACCTTTTGGTTATGTTAGACATGAGGTTAGAAACGTTATTCCTTATTGTGGTTCAGTTTCACCAGCTGTGAAAACAACCACATGAAGTGATCTGTCTGGACCCTGGTATAAAACACAATAAAACCAGGTAGAAACCATGAAGTGATCTGTCTGGCCCCTGGTATAAAACACAATAAAACCAGGCAGAAACCATGAAGTGATCTGTCTGGCCCCTGGTATAAAACACAATAAAACCAGGTAGAAACCATGAAGTGATCTGTCTGGCCCCTGGTATAAAACACAATAAAACCAGTAGAAACCAGGTAGAAACCATGAAGTTATCTGTCTGGCCCCTGGTATAAAACACAATAAAAGCAGTAGAAACCAGGTAGAAACCATGAAGTGATCTGTCTGGCCCCTGGTATAAAACACAATAAAACCAGGTAGAAACCATGAAGTGATCTGTCTGGCCCCTGGTATAAAACACAATAAAAGCAGTAGAAACCAGGTAGAAACCATGAAGTGATCTGTCTGGCCCCTGGTATAAAACACAATAAAACCAGGTAGAAACCATGAAGTGATCTGTCTGGCCCCTGGTATAAAACACAATAAAACCAGTAGAAACCAGGTAGAAACCATGAAGTGGTCTGTCTGGCCCAGATGTTATGGGGGGTTAAGGTCAGACTGGTGAAGACCAGCACTGGGTTTGTTTTGACACGTGATTTCATAAACTGGCTAGCCCTCGGCTAGCTCCGTGCTAGCGACGGACCAGAAGGAGATCAAATCCCCTCTGAATAATATTTAGTCAAACAAAAGCTAAAAGCACACATCGTGTCAGCTGTGTTTGGTCACATCCCCAGCTTCACCATATCTCACCGGGCAGTTAGAAACACGATACTGAGCAGGCTAGCTAGTAATCCTTCAGTTTACCCTCACCTGCCACAGGTTGTCCTCTCCTGGGACAGTTCCTCCACCGAGGAGGAGGCCCGGTGTGGGACATGGTGTTCAGGTCGTTGTACCTGGTGTTCACTAACGTTTAGTACCACGTCTCAGCGAGGCGTCGAGGCTGGTCCAGTAGTCACGACGCTGCGCCGTCGTCGTTACTCGAGCACCGCGGATCGAGGCCTTTGATTTATTTGGAGAGTCATGCAGAACATCTAGGAGCTTCAAAGTTTTTATATTCCTGCGCAAAACGAAGCCTATATAGTCTTACAACTAATCAACATCCCACGAACGATATTATTCATGTAGTTGTTTTTATTTCTGTACTGACGTTAGCAGCTAGATAGCATAACGTCAACTAGCCACTGTAAGCCCATTGATGTGTAGGTAAAGACGGCTAACTGGCTAACTACTAGCTAGTCTTCTTCTTGTTGAAGATGCGGGATCTTTAAACGGCAGGCGACTCATTACTGCCACCCATCGATATTCAGTAGATGACTATGCGGGGGATCATTAAGCATCATTTCTGTCCTTAAGCATGCACACAAATCGATACAAATGGGCCCTTCAAACTAAACTCATCAGTTAATTCAGAGTCTCACAAATCAGACTTTTGATTATTAATCTAAAGTCTGACCGCAGACGGACGGCAGGTTTGACCGAGACAGAGAGATACAGAGGGCCGAGAGGAGCGGTTGGACAGGTTTAATATGTTGCTGCCTAATGAACAAGCCTTTATTGGGGCCGTAACATATTTTGAGACTCGTCCATACAGTTTTCAGATGTGTGCAGTCTTTTCTTTTATTATGGCCCACCAGGTCAGGGTTTGGAAACATTCAGCCAGGTTAGGTCTGATCAAGATTTAGAGGTGTTTGGTTTGGTTTTGATTTAAGATCTCTGAATCGGGTTGAAAATGTATGTGAATGAGTTGGAGAGGGTAACGGTGTGTTTCTTGGGGTATATTTTGAGGAGAGGATGATGTGGAAGACCCATGTTGAGAAAGTGGAAGAGAGATGTAGGAAGGTTATCAATATAACGAAGGGTTTGGCAGGGCGTACTTGGGGGGCTTGAAGAGATACACAGCAGATATCAAGCAATGACTCGGTCAGCTGACTGTGGGGGCAGCAGAATCAGCTTTGCAGAAGTTGGATGTGGTACAGACGACAGCAATGAGATTGTGTTGCGGGGCTTTTTGTACAAATCAAATTCTTCATTACATGTAGAAATGTGTGAAACCCCCCTAAAGCTGAGATGGATAAAATCAGCCCTGCAATATTGGATTAAAGTGGCAGGATTTGACCAATCACATCCTGCAAAAACATTGCTAGATGGCAAGCTTTGTGCATAGGATGAAGTGGAAAGTGGAGGAGTTTGTGTGCAGTGTTAGTTGTGTTAAAGTGCTAAGTGTTAATGACTGGACTGAGGCTGGACACTGTGGGCTGGCAGGGGGAATTAAAATAATAGGGAAACATTTTGATGGAAATTGGAATGCAAGGGTGAAGGATTTGTCAAACGAATGCAGGAAATATGGCGAGAGAGATTAAAAACGAGGCCAGGGCAGTAAAGGACTTTGTTTACTCCACGGTTCCCAACCTGAGGGTGACGTTTAAGTTAAAGAAGGGGCAGTTAAAGAAAACGTTAAAGTGTTAGCAGGGACGACCTGTGGGAGGCAGCAATGTGCCAGAGCAGACACCTAGAACCGGAAAACAAAGAAGAAGAAGACGGTCTCTTCTTCTGCACCTAAACATCTACCGAGGGTTCAACTCCAGAGGAGCGGTATGGCCGTCACTGGAAAGGAGACAGGTCGACAGCTGGTACAGTATGTTGTCGTCAGGTCGGATTTACTCCACCAGTTGGCCTGGCCTGTTGGAGCGGTAATAACGCAGGCCTGCCACGCCGCCACGGCCGCCATCCACTTGAACTACAACGACAGAGACACGCAGGAGTACCTGGCTGAGCTGGACACCATGCACAAAGTAGTTCTCCAGGTGAGTTCTCCAGGTACTACACATAAACACATGCACAAAGTAGTTTTCCAGGTGAGTTCTTCAGGTGATACACATAAACACATGCACAAAGTAGTTCTCCAGGTGAGTTCTCCAAGTACTACACATAAACACATGCACAAAGTAGTTCTCCAGGTGATACACATAAACACATGCACAAAGTAGTTCTCCAGGTGAGTTCTCCAGGAGATACAGATTAACACGTGCACAAAGTAGTTCTTCATGTGATACAGATCACCGACGAGACCAGTTGTGATGCTCCAGTCTTCAAATCAACCTAAATAAATGCATGTAAATCCACCACTTTGTATTCATGACAGCAAGGATTAAAAACAGCAAGGATTCTGAAAGTGGATCTTTGTTATTTTGGTTGACATGAGCAAAATGTTTCCATTCCAGGTGCCAGACCAGGCTACCCTATCAAGTCTATCAGAAACACTGAGAGAGAAGGAGATTTCACATAAACTGTGGATGGAACAACCAGAAAACCTCCCCACCTGTCTTGCTCTGAAGCCATACCCCAAAGAAGCTGTCCACCCTGTGATGCGAAAGTTCAAACTTTTCAAATGATTTTTAAAATCTGTACATAATAAAATAAAATAAACTGAACTTAAATTGTGTCATTTAAGCAGGACAATAAATAACACAAACTATTGTGCCCATTCACAAATGTAACAGGAGGGCCAATAATACAGTTGACAACCCATATGACTTGCTCCACAGTTGAGAAAATAAATGACTCACTAGACTGAACTCCGCTATGCTATAGACATATGGTATATAGACACATAGACATATATAGACACATATAGACATACTGTATATAGACATACTGTATATAGACATATAGACACAGACATACTGTATATAGACATGTCTATATGTCTATATACAGTATGTCTGTGTCTATATAGACATACATATAGACAGACATGTCTATATGTCTATATACAGTATGTCTGTGTCTATATAGACATACATATAGACAGACATATAGACATGTCTATATGTCTATATACAGTATGTCTGTGTCTATGTCTATATACAGTATGTCTATATGTGTCTATATATGTCTATGTGTCTATATACCATAGACATACTGTATATAGACACATAGACATACTGTATATAGACATATATACACATATAGACATACTGTATATAGACACATATAGACATAGACACATATAGACAGTCACTGCCAGCAGTGACACCAGAGGTTCCATCTTCCACTGCAGCTTCAGTGAATGCAGTTGCATGTACAGCACAGTGGATGTTGAACCCACTGTGGTAACAGTGGTATCCTCCATGCAGCTTGCAGCATCCTCCCCTGTGGTGCCTGAGCCATCATCCTCTGCTATGGATATGACCTTTTCACCCGGGTCCATCCATCCACATCCAAAAGCTGGACCAAAACACAGACCACAAAGAGGAGGAAAAGTAGAGAACCCGCTGTCCTTACAGATGACATGAAAACAACTGGAGGCTGAGAAAAGCAGGTCTAGAGCCAAGAGGAAAACCCATAAACCCAGCAAGAAGCAGACAATTCATGATTCATGCCGTCTTTTGACCTGATGAGTACCCTGGAGCTGGAGCCATCTTTTGGCCTGATCAGTAGCCTGGAGCCATCTTATGACCTGATGAGTAGCCTGGAGCTATCTTTTGACCCATTGAGTAGCCTGGAGCTGGAGCCATCTTATGACCTGATGAGTAGCCTGGAGCTGGAGCCATCTTATGACCTGATGAGTAGCCTGGAGCCATCTTATGACCTGATGAGTAGCCTGGAGCTGGAGCCATCTTATGACCTGATGAGTAGCCTGGAGCCATCTTATGACCTGATGAGTAGCCTGGAGCTGGAGCCATCTTATGACCTGATGAGTAGCCTGGAGCTGGAGCCATCTTATGACCTGATGAGTAGCCTGGAGCCATCTTATGACCTGATGAGTAGCCTGGAGCTGGAGCCATCTTATGACCTGATGAGTAGCCTGGAGCCATCTTTTGACCTGATGAACCTCTTCTTTGCATGTTTTCGCTAACAGAACCACCATCCGTTGACCCTTTATGCGCTGCTCGGTCACTGATCTGACATAACCTGGTTTCCAGGCTCATCATCGTTTTTTGGACATTGCTTCGTAAAATGTTTTGTCAAAACTGAATATTTATTCTCATTATTCTTTTCACTCCGTGTGGCTCCACCAGCGACGCCTTGCGGTACTTAAGGAGCATTTCTTGCTCGAATACTAAATCAGAACTTTCAAAAACATTTACGTGGTCACAGGTAAGCTTCCAAAAGACATTTACCACAAGAAAAACATGATTTTGAGTCAAGCTTTAATCTTGTCTGCCAAGTAGACACCAAAATGTAGGCTATTAAACTAAATGAAAGATTTTACCACTAGATTGTGGTGCGGGTGGTTTACTAGGGGCCAAGTAGGACAGTGTGCAGCACACTATTGTTAGTCCTTTTATTATTCCGTTACATCAAGGCTTTATACTGTAATATTTGTCTTCACTTTCAATATTAAAGGATAGTTGGGAGAATGATTTCAGAATATAACATAACAGAATATCAATGGAATAAAATAGGCCTAATTCAATTCAAGATTGTCAGCTTCTAAAGGTCAAAGAATGTTCCCTGGAGTCAGTCCTAACAACCCTGTCCTCTACTTGACCTCCTGGTCCTAACAACCCTGT
Organism: Trachyrincus scabrus; assembly: GCA_900303215.1. Classification (NCBI taxonomy): domain Eukaryota; kingdom Metazoa; phylum Chordata; class Actinopteri; order Gadiformes; family Macrouridae; genus Trachyrincus; species Trachyrincus scabrus. The sequence continues at coordinate 29,480 of OMNO01021269.1, read as the reverse complement.
CCTCTAGTTTGACCGTCTGGTACCATCAGAGGATCTTGTCCCAAGAAACAGTGAGCCAGCACAGCCCTCTCTGGTCTCCTAGCAAGGGGACTGATTATTTAGAATTGGAAAAACTGCATATTGTTTGTTCGCCATGTTTGCTTATCTACTGTTGTATGAAAACGCTGGGGGCCTGTACATATTGAGCTATGAACTCTATCAAAACATTGATGTCTGTGTTGGGTCCCTCAGCTATTGAGCAATTGTTAACAATATAAAATGACTACAAGATCAACAGCCAAATTGAACAAACTAAAAAAGTGTGCCCTTAGAGAGGGCCCTGAGCTATTGATGCATATATAATAAAGACTTAAAGACTATATGATTACAAAATCAAAATCAAAAAAAGCTGTGCCCAGGGAGATACAAGCTGAAAAACATTGATATATTGATATACTCCCCACGATTATCGTGCTAAAATATTGGTTTGATTTATCTCAGTGTTGGGGCCGCTGAGCTATTGATGTGATTTATGGTTCAGGAGTTATTGATTAAAAGCAATGGATAACTCTGTCAGTGGCCTCTGTAGCCTCCTCTCTAATCAGATAAAACACTTCAGCTTTAGTACTGATCGTCAGTTAGACCCCCTGCTGGCTGTCCCTTTCCTTCCCCACACCTCAGTGGTCCTCACGAGGAAGGGCACAAGTCTGCAAAGTTTTGTATATTTTGGTCCAATGTGCAGAAATGTAAATGTTTGAATGATTGGAGGCCAGTCAATCACCTCATATGCTCCTTTTCCTGCATTCTTCCATTATTGTTCATGTATTTTTCCTCTTTGTCCACATGAACATTGGTACCTCCATTTAACTGGTGTTGTATAGTAAGTGTAGTTCTGTGGGCCAAAAGAAAAACCTAAGTACAGTCTGAAATATATTTTACTTATTTATATTTTAAAGACATTTCAAAAATTGCATTTTGCCCCTTTAAAAAAAAAAAATGTTTTTTCCATAAAAATATAAAGAGCCATCCAACGATTATGCAAGAATGACATCTGATTGTCACTTTGTAACCGGTCTCACCATTGAAGAATTATTGAATAGCACTCGAGTCTCACCATCAACTACTGGGATGTAAAAAAAAAAGCTACCATATTATGTTCCAAGCTAATATGGGAGAGGAAAAAAAAGCTGAATTTTGGAACACTACTTTAAAGGTTTTAAGCACTTTACTTGCAGGGTGACTTAACAATGAACATTTTTTTGTGAGTTCTGTAGGTAGCATGCACACTTAAGATTTTGCATACTACACACACACTTTCATTAATGAATGTATCCTCTTGGTTAGGTTAAAAGACTCAGTAACTGGGACAGATAATACTACATAGACCCGAAAAGAGTTTCAGCCTTGCCTGTTTTCTTTAGGTAAGTGGAGCATAGTTACACTAGACTTACCTAGCTACACTACAAAGCTTAAAAGAACAGAAAAGGTTTGAAACACATTTACAACTGCTTCCAAAAGCCTGCTTCTATAGGAGCCATAACCAACGTAGCTGTTCCTCTCTAGTGTCAGCATGTTTCCATAGAAACTTATATACAATATCAAAGTGGCAAGGAGGAAATATGACCATGCTTGGAATTCAGGTCAGTCTTGAAATCTTTTGTGTAAAGACTTTGACTAAAAAGACATAGGTCTGATATTCAGCTTGTACATAACACCGACCCTAATGACAGCAAATCTCCTCTACGAGGATCACAAAATAACAGCACTGTCTTCCATTTTCCTTTGCTCCAAGCTCATCAGATGTTTCAGTGGGACTTCTGACCATTCATTCATGATTTTCCAGGCTTAAAAGTTCACTCGGTGCCCTCTAGGACGAGCTGTCTGTTGACTCAGCTGCCTTGGAAGGCGTCTCCTCTGAAGGTTTCTCATTCACTGTAGAAGCTGTAGGAGGAAGAAATGGGAGGTAAATTAGGATTAATATTGCATGATAACTGAATTAACTTGTCAGTTATGTGTCAATAACAGACAAGATGGTGTCAGGGGTGCTCTCACACGACCCAACACCCACCGATTCCCACCAACACTGTTCACTGTGTAGAACACATGAGCCAAAACAAGACTGGTGGCATCACATGCATACTGGTTCAATGTTGACCGTAAAGGGACGACCCTAGAACTCCTAGACGGCTTTTAACCTACAATACAAACACGCTCAGAGAACAATGTACAAATAAATGAATGAATGAGTGAAATGTGTTTACGTTAAGCCTGTAAATGTCTGGTATTCCAGGAAGGTGTTTTAGGGACTAGCAATACCCTACAAATGATCATCCCTTTGCTTCCATTCATGGCCCATTGAGCCAGATGTTTTTTAAGGAGGCATCTTCACTCCGTGGTAGGTTAAGACCAGGGCTGGGCAATAATTCAATATTATCGTCTTTGAATGGTATTGCTATCATGAAATGAAGATAGACTTATCGTGATACCCAGTTTATAGTCTAAATGAATGACGATGAGATATGCCCTTAAAAATACCATACGTTAAATTCCAATATACCTCAATATGACCCTCAGACTGTTCAGAATGGCATTTTGAATTCATGAGCATATTGGGATATTTATGGATATTATTGTGATAATACATGTTTCAGTGAGCAGGCTTTACCCCGTGGTGATGAAGACTCAGTATGCGTCACAGCACTCCCCTCCTCCAGCTCATCCAGGTAGAGCCGGTAGCGATGTCCGCCCTCATCCTCGTACTCCACGTTTTCATCATCGCTGTCCACCTCCGGGGCTACGTACACCACCTCAAACTCTATCTCTCCTCTCTGATGTCAAACACAAAGCACATGCACAGAGAAATGTGTGATATCAAGACCAGCAAGGGGACTGGGTTTCTGGATACCGTGTAAAGAATTTGACCGTTAAAAAAATACATCACTTTTTTATTCAATGTAGTCGTGCATTATAAAATGTTTTTAAATAATTTGTCTTTACCCAAATTCAGGTTGAGATTCAGTCTCAGAAAGATGCCAGTTGAAGTTTATACTGTGTATAATGCGTCTGTGACCGTACTTGCTGTGACAGGATGGTGACTGCCTCCTTGTGTTTGGCATCTCGAAGGTTAATGCTGTTGACGGCCAAGACTGCATCCCCTACGTGGAGTCCTCTGCATCGCTCTGCCGGCTGGCCAGGGTGGATCTCTGAGATCAGGATGGGCACACCGTGTTCCTTACCACCCTAGTAAGAGTAATAAGAGTTCATCTCCACTTCCAGCAAAATGTAATCTCAAATGTTAGAATCATTAGCAATCAAAGCATTGAAACTCCTGGAACCTTGTGGAAATTGTTTTAGGAAAGTTTTCTGTAACTTTGAAACTCTGATGCATAAAGAGAGACGACTATATTTATATTAGGGGTGTAACGATTCACTAAAGTCCGTCTGTCGGTCTTGCTGATTCTCACGCCTGGACGGTAGGTGCTACCGAAGTATTAGAATAGTGTTCTAATACCCGAATACAAAACTAACAATGGATAATTCGGTTATTTGAATATTTGGGGCCAGCCCTACCTGCATTTTACAACAAATCCATATAATGGTATTGTGGCAGTTTTCCCCTGCCACATGCCATCTACTAAGACTTTCCCGGGCTTCTCCCACAGCAGGACACAGGCAGTTGATGAGTAAACCGGTTTATTGTTAGTTTGTGGTAGTCTGAACAACAGAGCAGGTGGTACATGCTGGAGCTCCTCCTGAGTGTGTTTGCTGGTGGCTGGTTTAACCTGTGGGCCTGATTGGCCAATGCCCCACAGGTGTGCAGCCTCACCCAGTCCCAGAGTCTAATCAGTAACTCCGACCAGGTGAGGCTGCTTAAACCAGCCACCAACAACACACACTCCACATATATATGTATACATGTATATATTCTGATATGTTTAAAATTATCATTCTAATGGTCTGTCTGTATTTATCGCCATCCAATGCACTGAGCGCGTCACACACATGCAAGACACAGAACCCATACAGTCAATCTAACCACAGACTAACCCATAGAACACATCTAACCCTGTTAAACTTAGAACCCATACAGTCAATCTAACCACAGACTAACCCATAGAACCACATCTAACCCTGTTAAACTTAGAACCCATACAGTCAATCTAACCACAGACTAACCCATAGAACCACATCTAACCCTGTTAAACTTAGAACCCATCAGTCAATACTCCGTGTAACACCGTGTAGCGCTGTGTAACACCGTGTAACACAGTGCAACGCCGTGTAACACCGGTAACCATTAACCGCAACAACACCAGATCCAAGGGACCTTCACAAAGAAAGAGATCCATTGGGGCTTTTCAGGAAGGCTCCACTTCAGAAGAAATTAAAAGTCACCCATTCTTCGTAAATGTTTTAGATTTTTAAGGCAGCATTTTGGGATTGAAATCCTGAAGAAGCATGGTAAGAATATTACTGGAACAAGTTTTCACATGATTCTTACCGTGATAGAAATTCCCAGTCCTTCATTGTCCTCTTTGGCCAGCACCACTTTACGAATAGGACCGACACCTTGGGTCTTCTTCAACATGTCAGAGTCCTACAATAAAGGCAAACGTATCAAAGATCGTTCCTCGAAAAAGTCAATGTTGACATTCAACCTACAAAGTCAATGCCATTATGTTTCCAGTTGTAGACTCACATGCCCCACTGGAGACGCTAAAGTCTTCTTGGGGTCGTTGCGACCCCTGCAGGCTCTGATCACAGTCTTGTGGCGGTGCAGGTGGATCTCTGCTTCTAGCTGGTTCCAGAGCTTGTCATGAGCAGGCCCCTTCATATCCCGACCAAGAAGCTGAATCTGCTGCACTCTAAGAAATCAAGTAATCCATCAGAAATGTCAAGTAATGTAAATATTTATAACCCCCCCCTGCTTGTTCATGCAAATAAAGTTGATTCTAATAAAACATGAATTTACTGCATGAATAATCACATCGCCAATGCATCTTTAAGGTAAATATTATCTGTGCATAATTTGTTAGATCGTAACGATATTAAGATTTCTTCGTGCGATTTGATCTTTTGTGAGGTTTAAGATATGGGTTATATGTTGGGGTTTTTGGGTTCATTGTTTTTATGTGAAAGTGGCTGAATGGACCAGAACCCGGTTGATGAATCAACTACAATACTTCATAACGCTCTACTTCTCATCCATAGACCCAACAGACCCGACGAGACGGGCTCAGGCCGCCCGTGTGCTTTTAGAGAACACTGTTAATAAAGTTAAACAGTTCAGCCAAGTAAGGCTTTGCTCAGTTACCGTAAAACTTCAACTATAAGCCCAGGCTTCTATTTGCTTCTATCATTATCAACACCCAGCCTGTATTTGGTTGGGTGTTGACCCAAAAATGATAAAATCGACTCTTGCCGCCATGAACGAATAACCGAATAATGGATTATTCTGACCCACCCCTAATTATTATTATTATTACTCAGTTGTGTTCATGTCAAGATGGATTACCTTCCAGCCAGTTCCTTGTCAAGATATTTTGCAGCCAGTCTAGCGCCATACACTTCTGCTTGCAATACTGCAATGTGCCTGCGGAGGGCCTCATTGTCCTTCTTGTGAAGTCGTACCTCAGCGTCCAGCTTCACTTCCCTCAGCTTATCCTTTCTACCAGCTTCCAGATCTCGTTCCTGTCACATACAACAAGACAGATGATCTGTAGAAATAATTAAGTAGAAATAATGCCAATTCACAGCCGGGCGCCATCCACATGCACTATGTGCTCAATTATACAATGTGGAAATGATTTTAGTAACCATATGCAACATATTTCACTTGTACATCTAGAGTCTCATACATGTAGGGCTGATTCTACCTAACTGGTGGAAACTGCAGTTCCCCACTAAAAATAATTTTCTGTCTTAGACATTTTAAGTTTAAGAATCATTTACACAGCAATTAAATAAATATTAATAAAATAGTAAAACAGGTAGCAGTCCTTTCTTCCAAGGATAGCAAAAATAATAAAAGAATGCTAAATAAAATTCTGCCCCCAATTTCAATGTCACTACCGACAGTTTGGCGGTCCGTGAAATGATTTTGGCGGCTGCTAAATAATTTTAATTGTAGAAAAAACTCTGTTCATTATATTACCACAACGGAAATAAGGGTCTCCCCGATTTCTTATTGGAACACAGGACACGCATGCCATTACTTTCAAAATGTAGCTTCTTTGGACCTATTTACCATATTCTATTTTGGACCCAAGGGCATATCCACAGACTGTCTGGCATGACTCTAGAGTATAGACTCCATTATATCCAGACTGTCTATAGTGTAGACTCCATTATATCCAGACTGTCCAGCGTGTAGACTCCATTATATCAGACTGTCTGGCATGACTCTAGAGCGTAGACACCATTGTTGGTATATAAAAGGTGCTGTAGGTAAGATTCAAGAGTTGTAAAGAGAGAGAGAGAGAGAGAGAGAGAGAGAGAGAGAGCAGAAAAGAGCGGAAGCAGATTTTGAAACTAAACAACCAAAAAACATCCCCTCCCTCTCTGCTCCTTTTCCTGTGTCTCCGCCATTGAGAAGGGTTGCATTTCACGCACCTGTGATTGACAGGCAATCACAGAAGAAATGCCCTGATTGGCCAAAAAGGAGCCGGGAGCTGTCCAAAATCTAAATTGGCTCTTACAGAGGCTCAGTCAACCCGAAACATTTCACTCACTAATAGCTGACCGATGGCTAGGCCATTTCTAACAAACTTAAATCTTACCTACAGCACCTTTTCTGCCCCTGCTTTAGCATCACTGAAATACAGAAGCAGACTTACCATCTCTTCCACTGTGGATGGGGGCTTCAAGAAAAATGATTTCAACAGAAAGGCAGAAGAGCAACAGAAAGGAGATTAGATTAATTGATTAGATTAATTAGGAAAGCCAGATTAAAGGAAAGACATGTAGATAAAGTAATGGGTATCATGTTGAATACATACAGTAAGCATGTCACCAGTATGAGTCTTAACAAAGCCATCTATATAGAGAAGCTAACGACATGGTGGTGATGGTGAGCTGTGTGGAAATTACTAATCATTTAGCACCTGGTGTGTTACGTTAAAGGCCAGAATAGTAGTCCTCAACAAAAATAAAAAGAAATTGACTTAAAAGTGGTGACAAAATTGGCCTAGTAATATAATTCCAACTGGGTTGCACTGGTGCCAGTGTTTTCACTGAATCAATTCAATACACTGGGGAAGCTAACAGTAGATGTCAGATGTCTACCACTCATGCTCAGCAAGGATGCAGGTTTTTAGCCGCCTAATTTACTCATTAAACGCCCACATGTGCTCTATACTTCATGCAGGACTGGCTTAACACACTTCATCATGATATGCAAGCATATGGTCTGGTTCCATAAAATATCATCTTTTATCATGATATGCCGAGGAAAGCACACTGTTCTTAGCCTTGTGAGACCATCCAGATATTCAAGTTTGCGTTAGGTTGTTCAAAAAACTCCAGCCAGTCAGATTAGTGACGATCTCGCTCTTGCCGAATTTGGTCGAAAGTAAAGCTGAGAAAAGCCTCCGTACAAACATCTCTGTTCATCTTTTAACATCGTTATTCAGATTGCTTCACTTCCCTCGAGCACCGCCATTGTTTTGTTATTCTGCTGACTGCTGCGCTCCTTGGTCGTCATGAACCAACACTTCACGCCCCTGGCCTGATCGGTCCCATCATTTTTACATATTTGGGAGAGGATTTCAACGTCACGGCCAGACTGATTTGAGAGAGAAACAGAATGTGAACTCATGAAATAAGGATGGTCTCACAAGGCTATATGGTTCTACAAGACTGATGAAATGTAAATTCCTGTTTGATCTTAATGTAGAAAAGGTGGGCATTCACATACTACTTTTATTTGCTTTCATTACCCAATGACATACATCGTGTTTATTGATCATTAATGCCAACTGACTTGATGCTGAACAATATTTGCTAAATTGTTAGACAAAATCCCTAACTCAGAAATCTGTGGCATTTTGAGACTAAACCTGACAATTTCCCACAATTCAGTGCAACTGAATTGATTAAAGTTAAATTCATTCATTGCTATCATTCATTAATTGCTTTGTCGACTTGAAAGACTTGTTCAGTTATCTTACTGTATTGTGTGTATAATTTCATCACATATAGTACTTGTAAATGTGAATAAGTACATGGTTTCTTAAGCCCAATGAATAAAAAAAACAAAGGTTGAAGGAATTAGGAGAGCTGTGCATTAGTTGACCATATGTCCAGTAAGCGGTGCCCCAGTAGGAAGACACTGGCTGTTTGAACGAACATTTTAAATCTAGCACTGTATGACGAGCTAGAGATGGAGGCTAAATTCTCTATTCTCTCATATGGGGCAGATAAATACTTTAAAAATGGCAAAAAACATCATTTGGTTTGCCCTGGTTCAGAACTAACACTGGCCTGATAAGTAAAGCAAGCTAAACAATCAGGTGCAGCTCACACGAAAAGCAGGGTCGTCCCCAAACAATGTAACAGTTCCTGAAGGGGTTCAAGTGGTTAAAATGTGTTATATTTGAATAAAAAACTACAATATCACCAGTAAGTGCTGTGTGGAGGAAGTCATGGTCCGAATCCGACTGGGTTACAGCAGAGCTTCAATGTAACGAGCCGGCCCTTTGTGATATATTCTGTGATATATCTTGTGATATATATTGTGATATATTTTGTGATATATCTTGTGATATATTTTGTGATATATCTTGTGATATATCTTGACATATTTTGCAGAAGCCTAATAAGCATCAACACACATTTGTACTAGCAGCAAATAAGTAGTATATTCAAAAGGCATGAACTTAATTTAAAAACTCCAAAACAATAATAAAACTACTTCATCAGAAGATTATTATTTTGGGGCAATTGTTTTTTTCCCCATCGCATTATTAGCCACTCTACGTTTAAGAATTGCATATGTAATTCTGTTAAAACGTAAGTAAACAGTTGAGTGAAATGTTACAATCTGTCTCCGCCACCTACACAATAAAAAGAAAATGAGTGAATGAACCACGAGACCAAACCTCTAGAAGTCACCAAATTCACATTTGAGTTCAGACATCAAACGTATTTGTAAGACGAGACAGAAAAAAAGAATTAGATTTTCTTTACCATGATTTCTGACCATTTGCACAGGGTTACTTTTAAGACTTAAGATGTGAGGTACGTTTCCTATGTTCCTTAACCTAGGAAGTTGTGGACTTTCTCCCATGCCTACCAGTTTGTCTTTGATGGAGTCTGAGTCTTCCGTCTGCCCCTGCTTGACATGGAGCTGCAGCTGCAGGGCATGGAGCTGAAGGAGCTGGTCATGAACCTCTCGTTCCACCACGGACCGCTCTGCCTGCTCATCAGTCAGTTCAGAACGGAGATCTACCAGCTGAGCCTGGAAAAGGGGAGGATATGTATGAACATATAAGTCAACCATAATAACAACCAGATGCAACCATAACCTTAGAAAATAATGGTTATTCTGTGCAATACATGCAAATTAGAATGTATTTGTTAAATAAATAACTAGGTTGTCTTTGATGTATTTCAAACTTTGGTTCATACTAATGGGCTTTTCAAAGGACTTCACTTTGCATTACAGGATAAACCAACAGTCTCTCCTGGCATCACCAAAAGATTACCGCCACATCGTTGCCTGGATGGATAGTGAAGACCCAAGCTCCAACCAATACTGTCATTTTCACGATGCTGAAGTTTTTTGACGTTGCTATCATAAGTTTACAAACTCCCCCGGTACCTTGTTTCATGGTTTTACAATGGACACCTGGCCTACACAGCATACAAAATACAATAAAAACAAGAAAATGTAAGTGACAAGGTCCCTCATTCTCATTTAGTTATGAAGCAGGATGGCTTGCTTACCAAACATCCCCAATATTCTTCAGCCAAGCAGAAACTATAGGCTGGATGCCCTTGGCCCGGACACCAGGGTTAGGGTTAACCCTGATCCTTAGGGTTAGGGCTAACCCTGACCCTAACCCTGGGATCTTTAGTGACACAGGAAGTGTTTACTTTAACTCTCAGAGGACACCAGGGTTAGGGTTAACCCTGACCCTAACCCTGGGATCTTTAGTGACACAGGAAGTGTTTACTTTAACTCTCAGAGGACACCAGGGTTAGGGTTAGGGTTAACCCTAACCCTGGGATCTTTAGTGAAACCGGAAGTGTTTACTTTAACTCAGAGTTGGTGACAGCCTTAGCTATGAATGCATATATGAACACATTAACACGGGGACCAACCTCCAGCTTGTGGTTCAGCTGGAAGATCGTCTGGGCTTTGTGACAAAGCTGAGCGAAACATGAGCTCAGACTCGTCATCTTCTGCCGACCTTCGTATGTAATGTCAGCCTGGTCGGGGTCGATCTCACCCAGGAGTAAATCCACGTCGACGAACGCTTTGTCAAACTCCTTCTCCAACACCTCCAGCCAGCGGAACATCGACATCCCGGAGCTGGGGCCGACCGAGGTGGTGGTAGGGCCGACTGAGGCGGTGGTAGGGCCGACCGAGGCGGTGGTAGGGCCGACCGAGGCGGTGGTAGGGCCGACTAGGCGGTGGTAGGGCCGACCGAGGCGGTGGTAGGGCCGACTGAGGCGGTGGTAGGGCCGACGGTAGGGCTGACCGAGGCGGTGGTAGGGCCGACCGAGGCGGTGGTAGGGCCGACGGGTAGGGCTGACCGAGGCGGTGGTAGGGCCGACTGAGGCGGTGGTAGGGCTGACTAAGGCAGAGCTCCGGGCCGACGGAGAGACAGCACCAGAAGACATTTAGCAGGAAGAGCTAGGGTGACTAGACGTTAGCTCAGTTAGCTAGCTTCTAAAATATGGCTGATGCCGAGAAAACAATATATACTAGTGCATTTCTAAATGTAACATAAAGCGTAAATCCGGCTTGTATGGATTCGAGTTAAGGCCTGTTAGGAACGGACAGCTTCCTTGCTTGTCTTCTTTTTCTGGTTCTTCTGGTTCTTCTGAAGCGCCAGGAGGCGTCGCCGCCATGTGTGCGTTAGCGCCATCGTCTGCTTCGGGGTGGTGAGTCTGAATAAATAATGTGAGTCAGAATAAATAATAAGAATCCAGAATAAATAACTTTATTTTACTTTTGATTGAAAAGCCACTTGATGACATGACGGTGATCATATAGACCAGTTGAATGCTGCCCTATAATTCTTGAGATTTGTACCCAAGTGTATTTAAGTCTTATTCCGTTTTAAATGTACTAAATGTACTAAGTCAAAGTAGGCCTACTTGTCATTAAATGCTCTATGTCACATAGGTTTTAATAGGCCTACGACATCAAGTATGCCTACCTAGCTCTTTGGCTGCAATGAGTGCATATCCTTACTAAAATACACACAAAAATATATAAAAGATTTGACATCACTTTTGGATTTGCTTAAACTGTAAAACAGGTTATCTTATGCAACAACGTTGCAAATGTAGGCTACGGCATAGCCTACATTTGTACAGCCTATGGCGTAGGCTGTACAGAATAGGCCTGATCTGAACACAATTATCTCCAGTCCCACTCCAGGATTTCTTTATTCAGTCCATTTTGATGCATAGCTTACACAAACGCTCTGATTACTGTGATTGAGAATCGATGTTATGCGTGGTCTGATTGGCTTAGATAATTGGTTCCTCTTGCTTTGGCTTCATTTTGATACAATAAATATAAATCCTGATTTTTGAAAACTGCAGTAACAAGATTGTTTGAAGTGAAAGTACAGATATTTTCTATAAAATGTAGCCTAGTGGAGTAAAAGTCAAGTCCCCAAAATTAAATATAGCCTACTTCAATACAGTACAGATGTGAAAAATGTACTTAAGTACATTACTTTCCACCACTACATTTCTAAATGATTCAGTAACCATGCATCAACCTGTTTCCAAACTCACATAGCAGGAACCAACATACATTTAATATAATGGAAATACCTCTCATTATTCTGGCTGTGGCCAGTTCTATAAGAGGGTGTGGCAGATTCCCAGCCACATGCCATCTACAATGGCTTTTCAGGGCTTCTCCTACAGTAGGACAGACACATGGTTAAACCGGTTTATTGTAGAGTTTGAGGTAGTTTTCCAGGCAGAGCAGATGGTACGTGTTGACATGCTAGCGCTCCTCCTGAGTGTGTGGAGGCTGGTTTAACCTGTGGGTCTTGATTGGCCAATGACCCACAGGTGTGCAGCCTCAGTCTAATCAGCCTGACTCAGACCAGGTGAGGCTGCTGAAACCAGCCACCAACAACACACTCCACATGTCCCCAACACCAAATTGAGTAGTATTGTTTGAGATACAACAGAGCCTATGAAGTAGTTTTGTTTGAGATACAACTGCTAGTTCAGCAACTGACCCAATATGCAAACTAGACATGATTGATCTACATGGTGCATTATATTCAATGATTACAATGCATACAAAAAAAAGACTTTAGACTGGTTCCATTCAATAAAATGTGCTTTATTGACAAAGCAAAAAAGCACCATTGGAGGGTTCTGACATTTGATGTCAAATGACCTTTGTAAAAGTAACATGAATGCTATGAACTCCTGCAAGCAACATTAAGGGTTCTCTTCTGAAGAACCTTTAGCCAACAGATTCAATATTCCAATTTGATTATACAATCAAAATCACATGCTATAATAAAAATGCTTATATAATAAACAATGATTGAATAGAATAAAAAAGATAAATGGCCACTTTCTGAAAAGAAATGCATTATCATGATTTAAAAAAAGTTTTAAAAAGATTTAAAAATGCTGATAGTCGCTGCAGAAGTGATGTGCAAGTAATCTAAAATACAAGTTCTGGGGTCTGTCTGTGCACGTTGAGTGATGGGGGGGGACAGAACCATGTTTATCCATTGGTCCAAGAGCACGTTGAGTGATGGGGGGAACAGAACCATGTTTATCCATTGGTCCAAGATGCAGCGCCAAGCTGAAAACCTTAAACTTGGCTTATTAATTATTGTTCTTTACTGCCATCTGCTTGGCTAGGGGACATGAGGTTGTTCAGTCTTACTGATGAACAGAGTTCTTCAAGGTAGGACACGCAGCCTTGAGCGTATTGGAGTACCAGCCCCTTAATTGCCTCCAAGTAGAGAAGCTGTCCAGAGTTGAGATACAGCCATAACAGTCTGCTCAGCTGGGCCACAACACTATCGCCATGAAGGCCATCTGCAGGAAAGATCAAATGACCATGAAGTCAATACCCAACTACAACAGCATAGAAGAGAACCAAGGGTCTCTCCAATACTACACACAGACAAGTACAATAAATTGACGTTCCTGGTCACCCAAATGACAACATTTTTACATACATCCAAAGTTTGATAAGAAAAACATTATTTACCATGATAAAATGCTGTTTAAAAACTGCTATATATTTGATCAGAGCTATATTTACTGGGCATGGCAGTAATATGATAAGACATCTACCATGTCCAACCACTGGGCAAGAGTGGTTTTATTCAGCATTCTGACATTATATAATATCATTTCATGACATAATTTTACATGCACACCTACGAAGCTGTTCTGAATGTGTCAGAACAGCCAGGAAGGAGACATCTCAAGGAGTCATTAATTTCTTGACACATTACAGAATACACAAATTCATAAATTTTCTGAACCGCTTTACATTTCATTTAAAGTTTCATTTCAATTGATAGTCAAGACTTGAGAAATATAAATAATAAATATATGCTTTTAGTGCAAATCTTGTTTGTTAGACTCCTGACTATACTTAAAATATTCTTAGAAAGGCCCCATTTGTTTCTTTCCTGAGAACTTTGTTCTCACCATAAGAAAAGGTAAGCACTTCTGGGACATTTGGTCTTCAGTAGCGACTTCCAGCAGGACAACACACCACGTCACAGAGCACTCATGAGCTAGCTCAACAAATCATACTCCAATGACCTGTACAGTCAACTTCGCTATGAGCAACGCTATTAGGAACTGTAGACAACCTGCACTTTGCCGAGCGTAAACATGGTCCTGGGTCCTACCCAGTACTGAACAGTAGAACCGAATAACGTGCGGACAGATTTCAAAGCTGCAGACACACCTTGGCTGATCTTACTGTGGTACTCCAGGACTGTATAGAGGTCGTCAGGAAGCAGGTTTCGAGCCCAGGCGTTGTCTTCTAAATGAATCCAGCTGTGAACAAGCTGCTTCCTTTGGAGAAAGTTTTGAAGATGACCCAAGTAGACCGGGTTTCCTGAAACCATGTAGAGCCTGAAGCAAGGAAATCAGATAATACATTAGAGATAAATCCACCCTAAACATCCATGTCTAAAAAAAATGTGATTCACAATTAGTCAATTTAAAAAAGTACGCAATTTGTTGGTGGCAGGCAAGCAAAAAAAAAGGTACAAATCCTGACGTTCAGAAATGTGATAGACTTCATATTACCAAAATAACAATATTTTATCTCAAATCATCAGTTATATGTTGAACCTGAAGTAAATGGGTTCATCTCAGTTACATGTCAGTAAATGGGTTACATGTCAGTAAACTGGTTCATGAATGAGAATGAAAGGCTAACTTGTAGTAAGGTAAGTTCTCGATCATCTTCCAGTTGACGTAGTTCGCGGCCGTCTCCTCCAGGGTACAAACCCGGTTCATCTGGGACTTCGCTACCTCCCAGAATCTCTGGTGGTCCACCGGACCTTCCCAGACCTCTCTACGGAGCACAAGATACACCCCCTCTAAGGTGTCCTCGTATACCTTCACACAAAGAATCAACAGACAAACACAGATGTATTAACACATACCAATACAATTTGATAGTCAAGGCTACTCCATCCTGCCTCAGGCACTCAACTCGCACATGAATTTGGTCAGCAGACCCCATCCTTGACGACGAGCCAAATAAAACCATTGGGAACAAGGGACATGTCCCCACCGATGCCAAAACCGCAATACACTGAAAATGTTTTCAGAGGCCGTGTTAACATCATCTGTCCTCTCACAAAGTAATACGACAGGTCTGCCAAACCGCAAATGATTCTCTCATTTGATCTGCAATAGCAGAGCAACAACTGCCTCTGAAATTGTCCTCGCCCATCTCGTTTCCTCCAGACCGTCTGTCTGTCTGTCTGTAGTCGTGTTCTGGGGAGAATAACGGACGTGGCTGGGGTAAAGTTAGTGCCATTTCATATCAAATATTCATTTGACTTTTGACACAGAAGGTCGTCGGCTATATTAATATTATACTATATATTTCATTTTCTTTGCAGTATCCTATGTATACAGAGAGGCATGGGACACCGTTTTAATTATGTGGCCAGTTATCGATCAGATCGTGATCCGATCACAATGTGAATGAAAAAAGCCAAAGATTCATTAGGCCTGTATATTTTCTTGGACCTAAAGAGGTTGGTGACCACTGGTCCAAAGTGTATCCTTGCTGTTCGCAGTGTTGAAATAGACTGGATTCTTAAATCGGGAATGGAGATTGAATCGTGACCCCAAGAATCGAATCATGAGATTCCCAAAGATTCCCACCCCTACTGTATATGCACATTATTTCCTCTGCTTTTTATGAATTCTAATAAATATATAAATCGATTTTCTACCTTTCTGCGCTTCAGCCTTCCCCAGTCTCGACCCAGAATCCAAGCCACCAGCGACTTGCACATGGAAAAATAATTATCTATCAGCTGGATGCCTGGAAAGAAGAGAATACCGTGATCCTTAAAATAAGAGGCTTTAGAAGATAACATCTTAAAAATGGCAGCCTGTCCATCTTGCCTAGAATGAAGGGATCCTTCCCACAATCAGATTAACCTTTGCCATCGTGTTTTTATACATTTGTTTACTACAGAATATCGTTATTAAACCTTGCAATCTCCAACACCACTCATTTGTTTACTCAGTTTAGCTATAAAGCAAAAAAAATATATATATATAAAAAATTGGTGAGAACAGTGTCATTTGCACCATCTCTAGACAGACTCACCAACAGTCTCATCTCCATGAGCCAAGCTTCCGTTCCAGTAGTCTGCTGTGATGGGATGCAGGGAGGCGAGGTACTCCGCGTCACACATCGGAGTGCCCCATTTGGACACCTTGCGCTTGCTGTGCTTGCGCCATTGCAGAAAGATGGCACGCAGCTGGTGGTTGAACGGGGGCGGCTGTTTGAAGAGCCAGTAGCTGAAGAGCCACTGAAAGCGGTGCTCTGTATACTCCTGAAACATGGTCTCAAGGTCCTCATGGTCTGAAGTGCATGGAGGGGGAGGTGGAGATGCCATATAGGGCATTAATATGAACAATACAGCAAAGCAGCATTTCCTTAGTCATCTCATATCCATCCATTTCACAGGTTGAAGGTAGTACCATTTGCACCCCTTGTGTCATTATGATGATCATAATCAACCATTTTAAATACCTACCATTGTTTTCTTGCTGGTTGAGGACATAATGAAAGACCCTGGAAACACCCCCATGCTCTTCACAGGCCAGACCGTGAAGTTTGCGCCATTCAAACTTCATGTCGCGACCCTCGTCTTTATCTGTTAACAGCATTCAGTAAAATCAGTATATTGATCAAACTGGAGAGTCTAGCCATTCAAAAAAAAGGCACTGTAGGCAAGATTTGAGAGTTGTAAAGATAAAGAGAGCAAGATTTAGATCTTACTAGGACTACCCATCTTTAAAGAATATTAAAATGATCCATGTTTGTGATATTGTTTGTATTACCACACATTTGGATTACACGGACATAGGTCAACTGGCATTCAGAACGCATCCAACTTCTGTAAAAGATTCATTTCCCAGATAGAAATATGATTTCACCCTTCAGGATTTTATTGGATAATGCAAAAGCCACACAACTTAGCTCAGGTCATCGAGTGAACCACAAATCAGACCTTCCTCCCTTCATCTGGGACACCAGCTGAACCCTCCTCCTCCTCTTCATCTGACATAAAGACAACTACACCAGCAGTCAGTCCTGAAAAAAGCTCTGAGCCATCTCAATAGTTTGATAATTGAATCATTTGATTACTTTTGATTAATTTGCTTTATAAGGAAATAAATTTTACTTTGAATGGGGCAATGATTGCTGCAAATGCTTTTTCTGATTTCATTCCCCAGTTATAGGCTGATCAGATGGTGGTGTGGCACACACACACACACACACACGCACACGATGGCAGGTACACGTCGGCCTACCTTCGACCTGCTGTAAAGCTTCACAGGAGACCCCCCACAGGGCCTGGATGTCGTCGGTCGGCAGCCGGACTGCCGGGAGGGGAACACTCTCTTCAAGGACGAGCCACTGCGTCCAGTACCGATGAGGAGGATACGGTAGATTTGCAAAAAGCTTCTCCTGCAGACACCGGTTACAGTGCAGGTTTTTAAACAGAGTCTTCCACATGAAGACCAGTCTGAAGTATTGCTTGGCAGGAACCGAGCGAGCAGGGCTGGCGAGGGGAACTTCAAACGAGTCCTGTAACGTAGAGGTAGATGTAAAGAGATGATGGACGCAGGTTCGTTTAAGAGTTTTTTTTAAAGTAGAAATACGAGCTTACCTCGAAGTGTTTGGTCCAGAGAGAGCTACAAGAACAAACCCGAAATAAGGACCGACAAGTGGCCCCGACTCTGAGCAGTGATGCCGGGTCTAGTCGACGTAAAATAAGGAGGAGAACTTCATCGCTCAGGTGGAGAAGTCCTCTACAGTTACGACCATCCTCTGGTTCTTCTGAGGTCGTGGAGAAGAGATGTTCCTGTAGCTCATCCTCTGGTTCTTCTGAGGTCGTGGAGAAGACGGAGAGATGTTCCTCAGCTCTCACCGGTTCCATATCTTCTGCTGCTGCACTAATTACTCCCAAAGCATTTAACATTTTGGGACAAACCATTATAATAATTCGGGGGTTCAGACACCTGTGCCCAAGATCTCTAAAACACAGAAAATCAACATCAAGTCAAATTCAAGATGAAATCATTCACGAATGCGAAGTTGCTGTCATTCTTAATATTATGAAGCATCCACCATCGACGTGAATAAAGAACAGTCCTACATCAAGTCATTTATTAAAGTACGTTTGGCGTCGACCACTAGGCTGCTATAGTGGATTATTGTATGGCCTATACAATAATATAGTATATATATAATATAATATAACCTCCTCTATCATTCCTTGAGAAAAGTAAGCCTAATTCATGTGTTATTTGTCTTGATTAAGATGTAGAAGACCTCTTCCTTCACTTTCAATATACTTTGATTCATTCTCTCAAATCTTGTTATGAATCTACAGCTATGCTTTTGACTTGATTCCATTTTCAAAATGTCCAATTAAGTATCATTTATCACAAAAAAACCCTTCATGGTAACCATCTTGAACACCAGATGATACCAAACCCTATAGGATGAACAGACTCAACCTATCTGAACATTAAAACACTGAAACAAAACAAGTTCATATCTTCCTTGCTGTGCGTTAATCCCCATGATGTGTCCTATGGGTTTAGTTCATACTTTATATAGTTTTCTGTCAGTAGGTTCAAGGTAACTTCCTCCAGGGACACGTCAGCCTTAAAGCCTCATCTAGTCGCCGTGCGTCAGCTGCGCGTTCCATAACACGGAGACTAAATACACGCCACGGCCGTGCGTCACCGTCCGCGTCACGGCGTAAAGCAACAGTCCCCCAACACCGTGTCAGGTTACCGTGAGAACGATGAGAAATCCTGGAATACTGCTCTCAAGGAATCAGGCCTGTAGGGAAACTCACCTTGTGACCCTGCTGAGGCATCCTGACTCGTTGGTCGTCCAAATAACTCCATTTAAATATCCCAATACAGTCTCACATGTTATCTGATCATAACCACCCCCCTAGCCTGGTTCTCCCAGTCCAGCCTGGTTCTCCTGTCTAGCTTGGTTCTCCCAGTCTAGCCTGGTTCTCACAGTCTAGCCTAACCCTAGACCTATCACAAGAGAGCAGCCTTCTGCCACAAGCAGTTGATTTGAATCCAGATTAACATGAGGTCACGAAGTTGGCTGATAAAGTTTTTTACTAATCTGAAGAACAGGAGTGATTTATTTTCCAAACCCCCCAAACACAAACACCAGAAGAAATGCCTGCAGAACACCTGTTGAAATGCAGGCCTGTCCCGTGGGTCCTGTCCGTGTCCTCCTCGGACTGCAGCCGCAGAACAGTTTAGTTAGACCAATAGCTGCATGTAGGCTATGGGTTATGCTTCTTGTTACGTTTTAAAATGTCTAAATGAGCAGTCGTCACGCATTCCCATTTTTCTCTTGCATCATCAACTAAAACTCTTAGAACGGCGGCCTCTGATTGGTCCGTCCGTCGGTCTGAGACCAACCAGACCTCGCTAGGCTACCTCTCCCCACAGGCCCATCGGTACCTCTTCATCAACACCAAACCAGGATCGTTTTCCTTTGAACAAGTACATTATCATTTAGCATCGTTGTTAATATTGTGTATGCCTCGCCGTTTAAAGGTAGTCAAGGTGTACTTCCATTTCTGGTCTTAACTTTATTGATCAGCAACAGTTTTATTTAATTAAGAGTCTTTACGATATGGAGACAATAAATGATCACCTCAAGCTAACAATCGGAAAGACTCAAAGTTCATAAAAAGTAAAGACGCATTGCATTATTAATTTCTTTAATGCATAGTGATCTTCTTGAAAGCTTTGAATACAAATTACAAATAATCTCATGTTTATGGATGGTGGAAAGACTGAAAGAAGAACACTGGCAGCTACTCATCTCAATCCATTGAAGTGTACGTTTTAAGGGTATGGAGCACAGGACGATAGGGAAGCATCCCATCCAGCCAACCCTGCTTTGGCCGTGTGTTTTCTGAACGAGGGGAGGAGCCGGTCCTATTACTTGCCTTGCCGCTGTTCACAGCTGGCATACTGTTGTAGTGCACCCAACAAATCCTCATAGGAAACATCGATGTGAGAGGGCAGGGAACTAGAGAAACAGACAGAACAAGTATTGACATACAGGTTACCGTGTTCCAGGAAAGAGGTGCTATCCCACAGTTACAACCCACGGCAACTTTGGAATACTTATTTTTTTTAAATTAGTAAAATCGTTTAATGTATAGGCATACGGTCACTTTTATTTTGTTGCTAAATTTGCTACCACCAAAGTCCAATTCCGACCCAGGAAAAACCTGCACACTCACACAAATTCAGTGAGTCTGATGTGCCAGGGGAGGAAACCCAGTGTGCTGTCAACCGGGCCGAATTTCACAACCAGCTCTGGGTCTGGAATGTTCTTTGATTCTGAAAAATGAAAATGAAAAAAAATTAGGAAAGATTGCCTCTTAAAATGTTTGAATAATTTGGATATGAATTATATTGTTGCACCCCTAGTCATCACTGTGGCATGATTAAAATGACCAAAATTCTGATTAAAAAGGTGCTGTAGGTAAGATTTAATAGCTATTATTTGAGTGTAATTTGATAGAAATGATAGAGAAATGCGTTGTGAGTATGCGTTTCCGTTGACCATGCCTCTGTTAGACCGCCCACGGCTCATTTCTGACCAATCAGGGCATCTATTTTTCTGCTAGTTTGTCTAAAGCACTTGGCTCATACGTGGACTTTGCAACCGAGGTCCTGGATCACCTGTTGATGATCGACATCATCGTCTTCATGCTAAATGCCCACAGCGTTGATTAATTTAAGTTTAAACCATTATTGCAAGCAAAGGACTGATAACCAAGACAATAGTCTCATCCGCCATCTCCGGTCTCCCTCCTTGGCTAATAGCGAACACAGACGTTGCCAGTATTGGTAAATTAAACTGGGACATGTGCTTCTAGCCTTTCAGCGCTGTTGTTATCTTGCCGGTTTGAATTACCCGCAACACCTGAAAATGGGGCCGTGCCTTTGAGCTAAGTCTGGATCTTGCGTCAGGCGCAGAAATATGAAAGGTTCCAGATTACTGGAAAGGAAACTCAATCCAAGTCAAACAATACAGAGAGTGGTGCAGGATGGTCACTGCTGAAAGCATTCTGTCATGTCAGAAGGGTTGCACCTACCCAATATCTTGTCAGGAAAATGTCAAAAAGTATATGAATATACATCTCAAAGTCAGCTAATAAAATTGGAAAGACAGGATTGTAGGGGTGTGGTCTGAGTGTGGCCCTCCCTAGTTGTTTTCTGTAGTTTGTACATCGTCAAACGGCACCGTTGCCGTAATGTGAGTGGCCTGGCTTGGCCACGCGGGTGTCCGGTAACTGGTCACCCGCTGGGGAAAATAGACTCAACCCATTGAATTGGCGTGAAGGAATAAAAGGGAGGACTGACATGACGTGAGATTGCAATGGATTTCGTGGAACATCATTTTCTGATGCTTAATGCACACCTCGATAACCCTTAATAACATCATTACAGATCACTTTAAATGTGTTTATTCAATCTTAACCAGACTAAGATAGGCATGTAACCATACTGAACATCTCAGATACATGCATGCTGCTCACCTCTCAGCAGAGCATCAAACATGGGGACGTCGATATCTTTCGAAGTCCTCTCTTTACGTTCCACCAAGCGACACAAGTGTCGAGCTGCTTGAACAATGCTATGCTTCCCATCTTCTGGTGACAGGACTTTTACAACCGGCTGGCAGAAAACGACTAAGAAGGAAGGAGTCGATGAATGCAGATACAAACAAACATAATTCATCCTACTGCGACAAGAAACTAAATACTGGGGTCACTGCACAGAAAAGACAGAAGGATCCAATCTAGATGTCTTTAAAAAGCTAAATCAAGAAAAGCAAACCTTTCCAATGGGAAACAACACAACATAGCATGTGTATATGTGTAACATACATATAATATAATATGTTTATGAAGACATATTGCAACTATTTTCATCTCTGTTCTCACATATGCTTTGGAATAAGCACACTCTTCTTTTTGGTAGTCATTTCATTGAATATGAATAAGAATGACATGAAATTAGATCCAAACTGTTTTTTAAGCAATGGTAAATCCATATTGGACCCAGCAATCAGACAGCACATTACTGGGACACATGGGGATAGAAACAGTAAAGTAGAATGCAAACTTCTTTTACATACTTTGCAATTTTGGAATTGGTTTAAGATTTTTTCTAAGATGCCCATGATCTGCATGCCTGTCCTCATCTGAGGGTTTACTTTATTTATCTGGGTTAAAAAACACTAACATGTTTCGCTCAACATTTGACTTCAAACTCTTCTTCACTATTAAACATAGAGCAAGATGCTAGTCTCCTACCTATTAATGAGCAGGTATGTTACATTTATCTAAAAAAATAACCACTGCAAGTTTCTTTGGCTAAAAGCAACTACTAAATGACTAGTAAAATAAACCCTTACTCTGGTCTTGGTGCACGGCAGTCCCATTACTAAGGAATTCAACATTGTATTTAGAATCTTCCAGACCTAACCGGTCTTGCTGCCTTACAATCGTCTCAAGGAGCAGTGTGTCGTTCTTCCGGAAAACACCTGACAGTGAACAAGGACAATATCAATGAATGATATACATTGATTAGTGGTGACATAATAGTGCATTACTGGGTCAGTTTGGCTCTCAGACAGCATGTTACTTTGTTCACCAGGGGTGATGTTTAAACACATGTTAAAATCCATAAAACAGCAGTTTGTGTCAATGTGTTGCTCAACAGTTGACTTCAAATAAGGCCAGGTAATCAAAATCCTTTCATCTTCAGCATGGCCATGTTGAAGTCAGATGTTGAGCAACACATGGATCCAATCTCTTATTGAAACGTTATTTCACCACAGAGTAGCCGACATGCAGACCGAGATAAAGTAACGTTATATATACACGTCATATATAACAACCCGTCCTGAACCCAGGAATGATGAAACACGTCAGATTAGCATTCTACACCCCGTAACGTTACACCCCGTAACGCTGTTGGTGTAACGTTACTGGGTCTAACGTTACGGGTGTAACATTAGTGGGTGTAACGTCACGGGTGTAACGTTACGGGGTGTAACGTTATGGGGAGTAACGTTAGTGTATGTAACGTTACAGGGTGTAACATTAGTGGGTGTAACGTTGGTGGATGTAACGTCACCAGGTGTAACGTCACTGTTGTCACATGGGGTTACATCAACATTTACCGTGATTTCAAACATTTACCGTTATTATTAACATTTACCGTGATTATCGTACACGCTGACGTACGAGACGCCGACGGCCAGGCACCAGACCACCAGGTTCGCCAGGTCGGCGTAGCTCGGCTGCTCCTCTACGATCAGCAGGCCGACGTGAAGGGGCAGCTTCCCCAGAGACCCGCCGGGTCCCGGGGCGAGCCGCTGCTCGCTGCCGGGGAGCCCTGCGAGGGTCGCGGGGGTGAGCAGCGAGGCCACCGCCCGCTTCCACGCCCGTCCCTTCCGGTTCCTGAGGAGCGCGCGGAGCGAGGCGACCAGCGTCCGGTGGCCGTGGAGGAGGACGTGAAGGAGGACGTGCAGCGTCCGCCACAGCAGGTCGTAGACCAGCGCCATGGACCGAGTCTCGGCTGGTCTCGGTCACAAACCGACGGATTCAGATGAGAAAGTGCGTTTAAATCCAACCTTCTTTGATTCGAGCCATTAGTGAGCAGTAAGGAGCTGTAGACGCGGATGTAAACATGGATGTTAATTACTCACATCCTCATATCACCGGTTGCCATTTTCGTCCCGTTCCCTTGTCACCTTTAACCTCTGAACCCAAACAGATTACATGGAGGTCTGTGATTGGACGGTAGAGATAAAGTGGGCAGGGCCTGTCTATGAACAACACGGTGTCGCCATCTAGAGGCAGGAGGGAGAACAACACGCAACAGAAGTCCAATCAATTGGTCTACTACTATTGAACCACACTTTACGATTCATTTGATAAGATAATGTATGTTAACAACTTCTTTATGGAAATGTATCCATCTTGTAGTTAGGTGGCCTGGAATTTGTATTTCAATGCAACTATAATAAAATAATCCCCATCAAATCAGAAATGTTTGATAGACAATCTCTATAGGATTGTGCTCTCTAATTCATATAGCCTATATTTCACATAAAGATCACAATAATTCTTAATAAATCTGCAAAAAATAATAATTCAGAAGGTTGTTTACTCAGTTAATCTATGTAAACTGCTCAGTTATCTACGTTATAAATCCTAGTATTTCCAAGAGTATGCAATTGTATATAATTGCAATACAAGAGTTATCTGCTGTTACAGATACAGATGAAGGAGAGATGATGGTGTAGGAGGTGTTTGTAAAGATCCATAGCTCAGGAAATGAAGAATGAGAAGACAAAGAACAGAGGAAACACCCTGGAGCTCTGGAAACGAGGCCATACAGAAATCTGGAATTACATCTCCAGGAAAAGACCAAATGTCATGCTGGCTCCTAACAAAGTGTAGGAAGAAAAGCTCCCAGCATGGAAGGAGGCTAGTAATTTATATACGGAAGACCCAACTAAACCCTTATAGACCAATAGCCCTTTATATCCATAATCGTCACAGTATGACACATTTTCTAGAGAAGAGAGGATTGATGGCAAATGGGTTTAGAAAAGGATGGGGAATATGGATCCAGAGGTGTTTTAAGAGGATGAGATGAGAAGTGATAACAGTATTCTTTGATGTTAAAGTTTATGACAATCAACGCGAGGCACAATGTGATACAATTTAAAACATTACATAGACTATACTCCAAAACCAGGATAAATACGATCTAGATGTATCTCCTCTTTGTAGTATGACTGACGGGACTCATTTTGGTTTGCAACAAGCTGTATGCATATTGGATAAATACATTTGATTGCTTTTCTACAGCATTTAAAAAGATTTGTGAACTGAATCCTAAAGCACCCATCTTAGGAGGAACTAGTGTTTTTTCTGTGGCTAATAAATATGAAAAGCAGGCTGTTTCTTGGCATGATGGTAGCTAAGAAACTTATCTTACAGATGTGGAAGGTGGATTCTGCTCTAACAAAATGTGGATAAGAGTGATGGTTAATATATTACATTTGGAAAGGTTAAGGTTTTCTAACATTGAATGTGTACTTTTCTTCTGTTTGCTTACAGAAAGTCTAATAAGTAATTATGCATGTGTGCATTATGACAATATTGTATAAAACGTGATAGATATGGGATTCATAGAAAGATTCTTTTTGCCTTTTACCTCAAACACAAATGCTACTCAAACTGTAGAAAAAATATTTATTTTTTAACAAATAACCAAAAACAAATAACGGTTTACATTTAGAAAAACAAAAACTAAACAAAACTTGTTAATACTGTTGAAGAATATCATTGTATATAAATAGAACTTTGGCTTTCATAAAGAAGCTTAAAACAACACAATATGAGATATTTCTATAGGTAAAGAATAGTCCACATAAACAGACTGACTGCATTGAGATGCCAGCCCAATACTTCGTCTTTTCATTTGAGAGCTTTTGGGAGCATTGATTCCTAGATTTGGAAAAGGAGTTAACACCAAAATGATACCAAAAAATGAACAAAACAAAAAAACATGACGGGTACAAAATCCTGGGAAATACGAACAAATGAAAGACATTCATTTGACTTACAATGGATCTGATTTGAAAGGTAGATGATTATAATCAAATTGCGTGTCCCTACAAGCTTCATACAGCGATTTGCAGAATATAGTTTGCTTTTAGCATCCAATTCATCAATTTACTAAGAGTTTTTTTGTGTAATTTTCTTTTTTGACTTCCACAGAAATTACATTACAGAAATTACAAATTACGTAATCTGCAGTGCAATTACCACCAAGTACATTCTTCAGCTTTGCTGATTTTCCCTTTTGTAGTTCACTGGGGATGTGTATGCATTGTTTTGGCCTACGTTTTAGCAATTATATTGATTCTGCTCGATTATACAAACCTCAATATCTTAAAAGAATAATCTTTACAATATAACCTTTCTTTTTACAGTAAAAACATTTTGTGCCATGTTGAAGTTGGTACACGGAGGCTTAAGACGGAGGAATTATAACATACAATTGAGCATCAGCATGTAAGCATGCTTGTTTTCAAACTGTCAATTGGAATTATGGACGCTGTTTCATGTGACCTACTGCATAGAGAGCCAAAGGCACAGGAGAATGCCTTACATTTTATTTGCCGGCATATGACCTGCGCTGGTTAATGTTTAAAATTGCATAGATAAAGTCATGTACCTAAAAAATCTTTATACATCAATCCACGTCGAACACCGAACCATAATACTCATTATGACTGGTTATCATTAGCTTAAAGGAAAACCAAACCTTAAAGCAACTTATTTTAGATGAAAAGTGATGCTGTGTACTGGGTTACAGTGCTATGGGTTGATCCTGGTCCAATTCTTAAAAACGTAAGTTGTAAATATGGACTCAAATCGCCCTATGGGTTAAATGCATGCTATTGCATGAGTTACCCCCCCCCCCACACCCCACTCCCAAATCTGATTGTAGCCAGTGGGAGTGGCTTGTACAAGAGAGCGATATAGCCCTGCCCCTAAAACTAAAAAGTGTACCAGAAGTCGGTAGTGGGCGGGACTAGCTCAAACAGGGTCTTGGTTTTCCTTTAAAATCGAGTCCACACTTTGGAAAAAATAATTTGGAATGGTATCACCAACATTAGGCAACATAAATTAAAATATAGTAAAGCTCAAAACGGTTTGTGACTACTGCATACATTTCCCAAGAGGCTCTTCAAGTAATCCAAAACACTCATGTGACAATAATGTATTCTCTGTGTTCCACTCTGGCATTAGAGAGAGAAAATACAGGCATACATGCACTGTTTTTAAAATAATAATAATTATGACAGGAGAGCAGTTGTCTGGATAAAATGTATGCATTATGCAAATGAAAATGCAAATGCAAATGCACTTATCCAACACATTTGATGCCAAATAACATTCTGAATAAACGCTTACCCTCCAAAAGTCTGGACTACTTATATTGTTACGTTTCTTACAGCAAGGTCTGCTTATTTGGTTTTTAAAAATAAGTAATTAATTCATGAATTAATTATTTAGCTTGGACAATGAAGTCCATACCATTCCTGCCCCTGTGATGAGTGTTTGTGTACTATGGCTTAAGCGCACACCAGAACACAGCAAGAGATAAAAGGGTTATAAAGTTTGTACAAAAGGAGACCTGCTGTTAGAAAACTAATGTAGACACCTGAATTTTACTTGAACTAGGTCATTAATAATCAATGACCAAGGTCATTGAAATATACTATGGACCAAGTCCATACTATATTTCACTAGATAATATTGCTTAGGAAGAGGTTTGGATATATATATCACGTTATATCAAAGACTGTTTTCATGTGTGGAGGCATATTGCAGAATAAATTAAGACCTTACTGCGCCAATAAATTAAGGAGAATATGACCTCGTAGTCATGTGATGTGGAATAAAATGTTGGCATTAAATACTTCTAGAGTCAGAATATAAGTATTTGATTTGTTTCTGTGGAATAATTCTTCTATTAATATTATTCAGCAAAGGTGTGTGGTTTTGCTTGGGCTTCATAATAACTATAAATGTATATCAAAGTATAAAGTAAGTAGTTAATTACAATAACACCTAAATTAATAATTACTAATTTTGTCTTTAGTACCCTCCACTATATTGTAGATCATTTTAATTTGGAATATTTAAACATAACCCAGACAAACACACTCGAGGTGAAATAAAAAAGAAAACCAACAAAGAAACTAAAACCTTTAAGATTTGATTACAGAAATGAATGAACGTTTGTTTTACGACTTCAGTCATTTAGTGGAGGTCATTGAAGCGGTCGACCTGCGACACTATGAATTATACCAACCAGGCTCTCCTTTATGTAAATTCACTGCACTTTTGTTTTCTTCCATGAAAGATTTCCTAGCTTACACAGAAGAAATGCTGAGATGTTTACCATAGCGGCTTCATCTAGAGATAGACATTTAGTAGTTTTCCACTGGTTTTCTGGAGCTTGCTACAACATTCTGGCCACGTATGTCTCTTCAGGGTTTGTCTCTTCAGGGTTTGTCTCCACTCCATCAATAATGTATTCTCTTGTCATCTAGTTTTAATGCCCATCCAACCTGCTTCATTTTTGTTTTAACCATCTGAGAACAAAACAATCACACAACAGGTTTCTCAGAATGTTTTTGCATAGTGTACTTCTCCTTCTTGCATGGGAGGCACCACCTGAAGAGAGACAGCCTGAAGAAGACAGGAGTGGCCAGGTGTACTTAAACTGGCTGGTTCTGATCAACCATTGGGTTATCATAGCTGGACCACAGGGGTGTGAATGCAACACTTCTCAATGGCGGAGAAACGTAGGGAGAGACGGGACGTTTGGGTTATTTTCAAAATCTTGCTCTCTTCTGCTCTCTCGCTTTACGACTCTCAAATCAGAGAGTTGTGTGAAGAACCTCCAAGTGAGCCTCGTAGGGTTTGTTAAACTCCATATCATAAATGACGGGTTTGTGCTTTACTGGGTCCTAGTTACCCCTTCAATGAATATTGTGGGAGTTTCCCATTCCGCTCATTACTTACGGTATCCCACTTCTAACCCTAACCCAGTAAAACGAGCTGGAACAGGCTGTCCACTCCTAACCCTAACCCAGTAAAACGAGCTGGAACAGGCTGTCCACTCCTAACCCTAACCCAGTAAAACGAGCTGGAACAGGCTGTCCACTCCTAACCCTAACCCAGTAAAACGAGCTGGAACAGGCTGTTCTTTTGATTACATTTGACATTTGTTGCATTTGGTTTGGGTAACGTGTAACCACCATGTTTGGTCTTCAAATGTTGGTAATATGATCTGTATTGTATTGTATTTAAATGTATGGAGAGTTACTATTTATATATACAGTATATATATACATATACAGTATATATACACGTGTATATATACTGTATATATATTCTATAATTGAACAAAAACAGGGGCCAGCCTCTGTACCAGATCCATCTTCTCAGAAGCGGTCAACACGCTGAAGGAACAACCTTCAGTTAGAAGGAGGCACTTGGAGTTCTGCTGGACACCGAGATGTGACAAAGAAAACCTTCAATGACTCTTCAACACCGTGACAACACAATACCCCCAGTCTTCAACACCGTGACAACACAATACCCCCGGTCTTCAACACCGTGACAACGCAATACCCCCGGTCTTCAACACCGTGACAACGCAATACCCCCGGCCTGCAGGTGAAAACAAACACTGCTTCATGTAAACTATTTAAAGCTTGGTCCCACATTCAGAAGGGCATGACGACAACAAGTTTCATGGTAGAGGGTTAGGGGTTAGGGTTAGGCGGTACAACAGTTATGTGTCTCTGTTTGTCTGTATGTCTAAATGTATAATGTATTTGTGTTCACCCAAACTGTGGGAACCATGGTTTAAGATACGTGATA
>OMNO01021268.1:7354-17561 GCA_900303215.1 Trachyrincus scabrus | reverse complement strand
CTTCCATGGCCGTGTTGTCATGTTCCGTGGAGGGTGGGGGTGGTGGCCCCCGTGCCAAACACTTCCATGGAAGCAATTATGGTGTGACGTGAGTCTTTGCCATAAACGCATCTCTCCGTTCTTCTCGTCGTCTTTTTTTTTGGTTGCTCAAAACATGCGTGAACTCGTTCTGTGGCCGAAACCGTTCAAGTGATTACAATAATTACAGTTTCATTGGCCTTGAAAGCAGTAGGCCTATTGATCAGCCAAAACATCCACAGTCAGCAAATGGAAGACATCTTTTGAGGTTTACTGTTGCCATGGTCACGGACAACATTATAAAAGCTGTAGGCCTACTACTTATTTGAGGGCCAACACAAGCCAAATGCATGTTACTGGTTTGGTTTTGGTTTGTTGGTTTGTACTGTGATGGGAAAGAGGATGAGGAGAGCATTATGTGTTCACTTGTTTGTCTGCATATGTGCTTTTTTGTTTCGTTTTGGAAATTTAAATGTCTCACAATTTGTATCATAAATCCTCTTTTAATACTGAAGAACATCGTGCTTCAAAGCTAAAACTGAAGTCATTAACTATAGTGACACATCCCCAGTTCACTGTCAACTCCTGAAGAAGTCACAAATCCCAGATAATATGTGAACACTACTTCTACAACACCACCAGGTGGTGCTGTTTCAGAGTCTCCTCAGAGGAGGTCGTCTGATAACAGCAGCACTAAGTAGCCCACTGCTATGTTTGCTTGGTCTTCAACTGTTTACATTCATTTGGCTCATTTGGACACAAGAGTGGAAACAGTACATATCCTGTTTATCAGTCCAAACCTTGTGACAATTAATTATTGACACAAGTACTTCCAACATTTCCAATGAATGGCACAAATTCCCCAGGATTTTCACCATTAACACACAAAGGAAACAAATGTGAATGTGTGAAGCAAGCAATACACCAGCGATATATGTATTCATAATATACTTACTACTTATATACTATACATATGACTTTATGTAGGTGTATGTGGAGTGAAGCTAGAGATGGTTCCAGCAGGCCTACTAGGTGATGCAGGCCATGGCTCTGCCTTTCTGATGTCTTTCAACTGTAAAGATATATAGACTGCCTTGTTTACCGTAAAGGATAGGGTTAGGGTTAGGTAGGTTGGAACGTAAAGCTGTTGGACCCTGTTGTGCTCACGTGGGGAAAGATAACATGAAAAACAAAGAAACCACACTAAAAACCTACAATGTTTAGACCATGTGGAGCCGATGTCCTCCTGAAACACTTGGAAACACGCTGTCTTCATTACAACCTTTTTCCCCCTTTGGATGGACAAGAGATGGGCTGTCTTATTTTTATTTATTTTTTTACTTTTCAAATTTTTTTATACTACATGCTTCCCTTATCTGCATCCATTTTCCACCCTTGGTAATTGAGAGTGGCAGCAGTCCAGTAAAACAGACAGAGGGAGAGAGAGAGAGAGAGAGAGAGAGAGAGAGCGAGAGAGAGAGAGAGAAACAGATAGAGAGAGAGAGAGAGAGAGGGACAGAGGGAGAGAGAGAGAGAGAGAGACAGAGAGGGAGAGAGAGAGAGAGGGACAGAGAGGGAGAGAGACAGAGAGAGAGAGAGACAGAGAGGGGGGGGGGGAGCGAGAGCGAGAGAGAGAGACAGAGAGAGAGAGACAGAGAGACAGAGAGGGCAGGCTCTTAGATTCATCAGGGAAACATGTGCGTTGCTACGCTGACCCAGCTGCTTCTCCTGTTGAGGTGAAGACGACTCTGCCCTGCTGACGTCTGGCTGTCAATGAGACAATTAGGAGGAATTTACATTACACGGGCCGCCGCTGCTGCTACGTTAACCTCTGGTAATATATTGATATTTGTTTCCCATTTTCTTTCATGCAATCTATGTAGAAATTGTTCATAAATGGATTGGTTTGAAATTAGTTTCGTTTATAGGTCTTCACAATTGGCACACAATATTGTAATTGCTCGGTTATTATTCAGTTATTACTGTCAAAAGTCAGGAATTTAGTAGCATTACATGTTGATAAGGTGTTACTATATCATTTTCCTGGAGTGTATTTTCTTTCAGATCTATTTTTCTCCGGTTCTGTTTTATGTAATTTTGCTTGTAAATAGTTCAGTATCAATGTGTGTTGAATGACTTCAAAGCGGTGTGTTGGACCTGAAGCTGCTGCATGCTGAACACATTAGAACGCTTATCGGTCCCTCGCTCTCGTGGTTGTCAAGCAAAGAATGAACACAAACCATTTCAATCTATTACTTTACTTGTATTACTTTAATACCAAATCTATTACTTTACTTGTATTACTTTAATACCAAATCTATTACTTTACTTGCACGTCATTTAAAAACATCAAAAGATAGATGTGTAATTCCATTCATCCATGCTTGATTGATCATTACCAATGAGAATGGATGCACCGTTCTATTCGTTGTAAAAGACTAGATCTAGTAGAACACAGATGTTTAGTTCAGCAGAGTTCACGTATGGCTTCCTTGGTTGTGTAGAGAACTTAGTGCCAATCAAAACACCTCTTATCACAGATGCACACCCCCTCACTCAGTCTTGGCAAGTTTGCAGGGCATGACATATGCAGAAGGTTCACGTTTTCAGGCGTGAGGGATTTGTTTAAGGTTATGATTTAAAGGCCATACTGACAGGAAGGGATGCCCTCTTTAGTGACAGCAAAGTGGCATATTTGAAGCACATCATATGCAGTCTACTGTGTGGTGAAGATCTGGTATGTCATGACTCAAGCTGGAAACAGCTTCCTCACTCCTACAGCCAGCTGGACCACAAAGCTCAGCATAAATCTCCTTTGAACAAACATAAGAACTCCTCTTTGTAAAGTGTCAACGTGAAGGCTAATGTAATATTTCGTGGAAAGGTCAGTTACTATTTGTGGGTTTTCTTCCCAAGGAGAATTGTGCAACAGGTGACATAACTGTCGTTCCGTGATCTTGGCCAGGATCAGAAGCTATAAAAAGTCTGCACTGCCCCTGTAACTTCAGAGGTCAATAGGTTGTAGAGCACTGTAAATGCCATACCTGCACGTTACTCATTGTGTAAAATGTAAAACGTGTCTTACATAAACTTTCGAAAAATCTGACCATTTCGTTTTGTGAATTCTTAAAATTTCACATTTTTACAATGCATTGTAAAAATGACTCGTCTTTTCGTACTTCCCCGGGAAAAAAAAGATGGCGCCCCTTCTTGCCGTACCTTAACATGTGTTTGGTCGACGGCCAGAGCCACAAATGAATTCCATGTGGCGTCAGCAGAGGTGTAGAAATGCTCCATTTGAGGGAAGCTCAGTCGAGGGGAAAAGTCACGCTGACTGGCCTGTCGATGAGGGGGCTTTCCAACCTCCACACCCCATACACTGCTCTCTGTTGAGGCAGGAGGAAAGTCCAGCACAGCCATGTGGAGCTGTGTTACTTCAGCCTTTTACATGGTGGAAAAACCATGAGTCATGTCATACAGTACGACGTGAGCACAGCGTTGGCCGTAGCGCTGCGATGCCACGATGGGGCTCAGGGGCTGGATGCAGGCCGCGGTGTTTAAGGTGTAGGGTCATTTTCAATCAGAGTCAATCCTTTCTTTCCTTTCTCTCTTTTGTTTTTGGTTCTTTAAGTGCAAGCATGTCTGGTCCTCGTTGTAGTAATTTCCCTTTTATAATATCAGTGGTTTTTCTGTCTCTAACTACAATGAGAGTCGGTTTCCTTTAGCAGTCACAGAGAAAACACAATGCAGCCGAGAGCGTGCTGTTTACTCACACATGAGGTGCCCCTCACCCCCGGGCCCTGACTCAGCAAGCGCTACTGAGCGTCTTAGATTCTGCCTTTTCAAAGTATAAATATGTTTATACTTTTTGAAAAGACTGTAACAGACTCATTTCATTGATCCATGCCTTTCATTTCATCCCTCACTTCACTGGCATGAACATAACCTTCATCCCACAGCAGGTTGCACCATCAGGAGCTTATGGTATGACTTTCTCCTTCATGAAACAATTCTCTCTTTGTTTTTGCATGCATGACTGTTTTTGAAGGACAAATCGTGCATTTCTGAATGTCATTTTTGCCTTGATCGTCAACTTTGTTTTTTTTGTTTTTTTTACATGGGCCAGCTGCCAAAATATGAACCCCCTGCCAAGAATCACATCCTACAGACATGTACAAAACGAATGTCTCCAGCCAAAGAGTGCTCTACTTTCCACACCAGAAACTATCCATGATGGTGTTTTATTGGAAAGAAAAATAGTCAGTACTAATATAATCTCAGCCGAATTGTTTCAGTTTCTCAACACAATTCATATTTTCCTAGTTTTACGATGTATATCTGACGCTAATTTCCTACAGTTGTGGCATTCTCTTTGTTTGCTGACTAATTGCGTTGCTGTGTCTGTAATTTGACTATTGTTCCACTTAATGTACACATAACACATACAATACAAAAGTATTGCTTAGAATGGTAACAAAACAAACACATTTGTACAAATGTGGGATTTATTTAATGCCATAAATCTCCACATTCGTCTTAGTTAGCGTTAGTCCAAATAAAGAATGTTGTCTCCCTGCTTATCTTCACACAGTGAAGTCTTCTTGTTAATCAGTCAGTTCTTCGCTTGTCTCCATGCAACATCTTCCAACATCTGTCAAGGCAAAAATGACATGGCTCTCTCATCTCAAATGCAATGTGTGTTGTCCCTTCAAGTTATCACAGCAAAAAACACATGCATGTGTCTCCATTCCCTTATAGGTGCACATGTGGAGCTTGGTACTGCTTCATTATGGGTTTCAAAACAAGACCCATGCATTCTCTCTTTCGATGTCTGTGCTTCATGCTCCTCCATTTGCTTAGCGCAGCACAAGATGAAGACTTAAGAAGTAAGCTTGCTTCTGTCTTCATTGATGTATATGGACATTTTGTAATGCATGACGTAACAAGAGCATATAATGAAATCATGTAGGCTACTGTAAACCACCTGGTGCTATTGTAAAAGCATTTTTTTTGCAACCTGCTATAACATAAGCAAGCAAATCTCATTGGTTGTATAATATTTAAAACCCCACATTAACTCCATGATTGGATGTCTCCCTCTGTCTCCTTCAGGTTGTAGGACGGCTGCTTGTGACTTGGTTTTTATCCTAGATGGTTCATGGAGTGTAGAAGACGTGAATTTTGACATAGTCAAGCGATGGCTGGTCAACATAACCACCAGCTTCAACATCGGACAGAAGTTTGTGCAGGTCGGGGTCGTTCAGTACAGCGACGACCCCGTTTTACAAATTCCCCTGGGGAAGCATTTATCTAACAAGGACGTCATTGCAGCCATGGAGTCCATTGAGTACATGGGCGGTAACACCAGGACAGGAACAGCTATTCAGTTTGCTACCGATAAACTGTTTGGTCTCTCTGAGCGCGGTCCGAGGGGCATTGCCAGAATCGCCGTCGTCCTGACCGACGGGAAGTCCCAGGACGCGGTGCTGAAGGCAGCGGAGGCGGCGAGGAAGAAAGGAATAATTCTCTTCGCCATCGGCGTCGGATCAGAAACGGAAGTATTGGAGCTGCGGGACATCGCCAACAAGCCCTCATCCACCTACGTGTTCTCCGTCGTGGACTACAAAGCCATCGACAAGATCCGCGAGGTCATACGCCAGAAACTGTGCGAAGGTACAAAATCCATTGCCTCATGTTGGCCAGTGGGGGGACTAGTCCTTAATTAGTCCTTAAACTAGTGCTTAGTTCCAAACTAGTCCTTAAACTAGCGCTTAGTTCCAAACTAGTCCTTAAACTAGTGCTTGGTTCCAAAGCAGTGAATAGTGGACACATAGAGGCCATTCAGGAGATGCCAGGAGTTAGGCATCTTGCTAGGTTAGGGTGAGGATGACAGGGGTCAAACCCATGACCTTTCAACTTAGAGGTGAACATCCCTAGCCATGAGATTAATCATCCTGCTACTTTTAACTTAGCTTAATGAACACATCATCTAAGGAACATTCATTGGGATTAGGGGGGTTACACAACAGAATTTTGGATAATGTTTGTTACCTCGTTCACTAAACATAAACACATTGTTTCCAGTCAATTGTCTCTTAAAAAGAGAAACTAGGAGACACTAGTGAGGGGGGCCTTAGAGACCTACAACAGACAACAATAGTGTTAAGGCTTTAGGACGCAATTTTCAAAAGTCAGCCACATGTATGATTATTTTACATTGATGATTATTATGTGTATGATTTTGTGTGTACCATTTTCTTACTCTTTTGGTCCTTTACCTCTGGTCACTTTCAGAGACTGTTTGTCCGAACAGAATAGCGATTGATTCACGTGAGGAGAAGGGATTCGACATCCTGTTGCAT
Organism: Trachyrincus scabrus; assembly: GCA_900303215.1. Taxonomy (NCBI): domain Eukaryota; kingdom Metazoa; phylum Chordata; class Actinopteri; order Gadiformes; family Macrouridae; genus Trachyrincus; species Trachyrincus scabrus. The sequence goes on along the minus strand of OMNO01021268.1, from coordinate 11,181 downwards.
TTGAATTTGGCCAAAAAGGCGAGAAAGACACAGGGGTCGTTTTATGGGACTAGAGCCTATGAAATAACATCTCGTGTTGACCTGAGTGATTCAACAAGGTAATACGTGCTTTCTTTGTTTCTTTTGTTTTATTTGTTTGTTTGCTCATTAGTTCATTCTTTCCTTCTTTCTTCCGTTCACTGCCTCTTCAATCAACGCATTTTCACCAGGTCCACTGATCTTTTTCTTCTTCTCCTTGGCATGCAGGTCTCTGTTCCCAGATGGCCTGCCTCCCTCCTATGTTTTCGTCGCTACACTGAAGTATAAAGGCTCCGTGACCACGGAAGAGTGGGATCTGTGGCGGGTGCAGACCCATGATGAGAAACCTCAGATGGCTGTGACTCTGAACGGAGCGGACTACACGGTGGCGTTCACCACAACCAGTGATGCGCCCAGTGGCACTCAAACCGTGACTTTCTCGCCGAAGACCACAAGGGTAAATCTAAACCGTGCACGTACAACCAACGGCTGAACAGAGGCACACTGTAGTGCCGTTTTCAAAAGGCATGATTCATTCAATGCTCGCACCCATATGCTTTGGATTAGAGGGTGTCATGGTTTTGGGGGGTAAGGAGCAAAGTGTCTAAAATGTGTTCCAAGAAAACTGACATTGCCGTTTAAATCAACGCAGTGGCACCCAGGATTTGAACATTTGCTTCAGCCATGAATGTCCTTTTTTGTACCGATGTAACCTCATAATCCTGACTTTGCCAACGCATGCATCACTTGTCCCTACTATTTACTTTACTATTTACTTATTTATTTATTTATTAATTTCCACACATGCCATCAATCATGTACCCTGTTCTTGACCAACCATCATGGCACCGGGCATTATCTGTAGTTCACCCTGTATCTCTCTGCTCTCTGACTCTCACCTCTCGACGTGCTTCTTAAGGACTTGTGTTTGCCAGGGAGTAATGTGCTAATGTGCGGCCTTATGCCGTTTCCACCATCTTCTCTCTCATGAAAAAGTTACTGTTTGATGAGAAGTGGCACCAGCTGAGACTACTGGTGACGGAGGAGGAGGTTACTCTCTACGTTGACGACCTGGAAGTGGAAACGTTGTCCTTGGAACCCCCTGTCGGTATCTTCATTAATGGGAAAACCCAAGTGGGAAAGTATGTCAGCAAAGAAACCACAGTACCGGTAAGATTAATGACAACAGCCACCGGTTTCCAGCAATGAAAAAACGTTTTTTAAATCATATTTAATAAACAAACTCATGTGTTCAACATTTTTTGGATATTTATGATACTTCATTAGCATGTTGATACTAAAAGTTCCATGTTGCTTCAGCTATAGATTGTTATGTACGACATAAACTGCTTTTTACGAGACTATTAACATCAAGCCTGTCTAATTAAATACATTCTCAACATGAATGCACAGATCTCTGATCACGTCTGTGTAAGTTACTATAGGTACACCAAGAATAGCAAAGCACATATTGAACACATAATAAAAGAATATATACTATTTGTTAATTTAATGTTATTATAGGTTTCAATGCTGACACATCAGGTTAAGATTAAGTTGAATGGAAGAGCAACATGTTTTAATATGACAAAGTATTTTGTTGCTTTTTCCCCATTCTGACTAGATTAAAAAAGAAAAGAAAATGAATCTTCAAATGTTTAATTTGGAACAAATGGCCAAGTTACTGAATCTCATTATATAGACGTTGAACCACGTTGAATTTCAACAATAAGTCCTTTATCACTTAAAGCCTTTATTACTTAAGTAACTTGCAAATTGTAGACAGAACCGCTTCTCAAAAGTAAAACAACTAAAAAAACATTTTAATGTTTATTATTCATAAGCAACACCAAGTATAACTGGGGGATTTAGAGACACCTTTTAGAGTCGATGCCAGAGTTTTAATGTTTTTGATTTCTGCTTCTCAAACTAACTTGCTGAACAGGTGTGGTGATGAGGTCTTTTTTGGTGTTTCACCTTTCAATGACTGGAGCTCTTCCTCTCATGGTTATATGGATGGTTTGCACTTTGCTGGGCTATTATTGGAAGCGGTACATTATTATTGTATTATTATTGTACAGCTGTACTTGTTTAAGCCCAGCATGCTGGTATGGATCTCACAAGCAGTGTTTTTTGCTGTGCCTAATCCTCACATCTCTGGTACTCTCAACACTTTCCAGGCAAAATATTGGAATTATTTTCCATAGTCTTACCACGCTAAAGGACATTACCCTGTCATTTCTCTGTAATCTTGACTTCTCATCATGAGCAGATTATAGAGAGAGATTGTTCCTGTCATTAACAAAGCTAATATGCATAGGAGGTATAGTTCAGGCTTGTTTTTATGTTTCAAAAACTACAAAACAAATAGTCCTACCAGTGCACAGATTGAACTGTATAGTAACCATATCACACTCATTTTGAGTATTTACTCATTTTACTTATAGCTAAAGTCATTTATTTTATTTTATTTGGGCTAGTTTGAGATTCAGAAGCTCCGCATCTACTGTGATCCTGAGCAGAACAACAGAGAAACAGCTTGTGAAATACCTGGAATTGTGAGTATGATCATGAATTAATTGTTCTGTTTGTTTGTCATGCTATTTTTAAATATGTAATTAGTTTCAAACCCTTTGCAGTCTGTATTATTTTAACATCTGGCCTTCCTTTGTTATAACCACCACCGCTCCAGTGCCAAATGACCATTTACAATGAATATAAATATCTGACTCATTTTGGAAGGCTTTTTACACAGACCTGCAAAAAACATAGTAAAATACCCCCACTGTCATTTTATGTGCCTAGTTAAATATTGTCATTACTCTATAACATTTTAAATAGAAATTTCACAATTGCCAAGCTAGCTACTTGGCTTGCTACCATTCTAACTGGAAACAGACCAGCTAACCATTGTGTGAGATGCTACAACGTTAGCTCATCATGTGAGATGCTACAACGTTAGCTCATCATGTGATGCTACTAAGTTAGCTCATCATGTGAGATGCTACAACGTTAGCTCATCATGTGAGATGCTACAACGTTAGCTCATCATGTGATGCTACAACGTTAGCTCATCATGTGAGATGGTACTAAGTTAGCTCATCAGTGATGCTACAACGTTAGCTCATCATGTGAGATGCTACAACGTTAGCTCATCATGTGATGCTACAACGTTAGCCCATCATGTGAGATGCTACAACGTTAGCTCATCATGTGAGATGCTACTAAGTTAGCTCATGGCCAAACAAAACACAGAACCGAAACAATGCAAATACACTTTGACACCTTTTGTCTAGGAATACAATAGAATGTTCCAGTATGTCTTGGTGTATATATACCATGTTATATATACCAATACTTTGTTGTGTTTTGTTGTGTGTGACAGTTGGTTGGGTTAGGGTTAGGTTAGTGTTAGGGTTAGTGTTAGTGTTAGGGTTAGTGTTAGGTTAGGATTAGTGTTAGGTTAGGGTTAGTGTCAGGGTTAGGTTAGTGTTAGGGTTAGGTTAGTGTTAGGGCTGGATCTGTTTTGTTGTGTGTGACAGTTGGTTGACCGTTATGGAAATACCACGGGAGCAACGTAGTGTAGCAGTGTACGTGAAATGATTTACACCACTTGGCGTGTAATGAGCCATGTGCACGCCATGTCCAGCGGTGATGCCTATCTACTTAAGTGCGTTGTTTGCTTCCTTACAGTGCTCCAACAGTCCCGATTACTCCGAACCCACCCCGGGACCCTGCGCCTGTCCCCCGGGACCCCCCGGACCGCTTGGCATGAAGGTCTGTGTGAACTATATCGTAATATAGATATC
>OMNO01021267.1:0-14279 GCA_900303215.1 Trachyrincus scabrus | reverse complement strand
CTTTTGCCCGTCAAATGACAGAGTTGGGGTAAGATTTCGCATCTGTGCTGAGCTGCTCCCCAGAAACACAGAGAGCATCGGCAACAACTGCAGGCGTTTTTCACACTATATCCCTAATGATAGATAGAGATAAGGTTGTTTTTCACACTATATCCCTAATGATAGATAGAGATAAGGTTGTTTTTCACACTATATCCCTAATGATAGATAGAGATAAGGTTGTTTTTCACACTATATCCCTAATGATAGATAGAGATAAGGTTGAAAAGCGGCAATGTTCCCCTTTAACATTCACTTCATTTTGTCATATTACAAAAAGTCACTAAACCACATTAAAACACCAATAATGACGGATCCATACAGTACTGGAAGCTATGTCTACGTAGTATCAGTGCAGCGCACATTTTGGCTACGGCTTCCCAAAACATTTGTTTGACGATAGGGATATTTTCTGCTCACAGGATGGATCTTTTGAGTTTTTACATCTGCGGATATTAATAGAAAGGAGGCACCAAAATATCAACATTTTTAATATTGGATTATTTTTACATATAGAAAGGGGTGCAAACTGCTGCTTTCACGGGTCTGTTTTACAGTGTAAACACAATCCATGGGTCTGGTTACCATCTGTACAGTGCCATACTACACTGTGGAAGAACAGCATTAGATTTTCTCAGGCCATTAACCTTTAGATGACAAATTCACAAAATGTATTGTTGTTTATAGCAACTCTTTAAACAGCCACCTACCTGGGAGCAGGCCCTGTTGTGGTCCAGACGGGTGAGGCAGGAGAAGTTCTCTTTAGGGATGGAAGGAGCAGACTTTGCTGCGATCAGACAGTTAGTGTTGGCAGGGTTCCCCACGACCAGCACCTTGGGAACAAACAAACACACGTGCATTTTATTCATCCCCGAATGGAAATGAAGGTGCAACAGCACAGATGCGAACAACAATACAAATATGAATTTACAATTGAGCAGTGATCTATAGTAAGTTGTCGCCGAGGGCACTGCAAGTGGGCCGTGAAATGAATCTTCATGTAAATACATTTCTTTCCTTCTTCATGTGTCAAAGGTAATTTCATGGTATTTATGTTTAAAACCTGCATCATCACTACCAATAGATTGGAAGTTATGGCTTATGGAACTTTGTCAAATCTGCTGGCCTATGTACGATAGGAAATGATGGAGGGATAAATGAAGATTATCTTTTGTATATATTTAAATCCACTTCTTGTGTCGGTTATTTACGTCTATGGGCGTAAACAACCAACAAAGCGATACAATTCATAATTGTCTTATGCTCTTCAACATGCAGGCGTATTTTTTTTTACCTTGACAGTCTTCTTGGCAAACTTGTCCAGGGCGGCTCCCTGGCTCTTGAAGATGGCTACATTGGCCTTCAGCAGGTCCTTTCTCTCCATCCCATCCCTTCTAGGCATGGAGCCCACCAAGATGGCAACATCCAGGTCCTTGAAGGCCACCTCCTCCTTATCAGTGGAGACAACCTCTGTGGGGACAGGAGATTTTGTCCTGTGATGGTTTGTATAAGAAATACCTTGTTGTTGCACTTTAAAATATACCCCAGTTGAACAGACCTTGATTGTTTTTAGTGTGAGATGAACTTAGTGTGAGATGAAGTGTCACATTTTTCCCCTACAATTGCCTCTCATGTAGCACCAGGAAGGCTTTTTAAGAAGCAACTGAATTGTGTGATTCATGAAGTCATGAGGAATACGTCACAAATGGCTACTCTTACACATTTGTTAAGTGTCTCGAAACAGAACACGTTAAAAAAAACTTGACAGAAGAATACAAATGAACTGGTGCAAACAATGGGTTAATCAAAACCATCTGATTGTGGATAAATCTTTCATGGACTATGAAACAACAAACTCAACTGAACAAACACGTATGAAAGAGTGTAATGCCGAGAAATTGGTCCAACAAATACAACTGCTTAAAATGTTGTTTCTGCTTAAAATACATCAATAGCAGATCTTTGAACATTGGTCACATGTGGCTAATGTTGACACCCATTTCTGTGCACCCAACATTGTCGTTGTAAATACAGGGGCCTCACTCAGTGTCTGCCCAAACAAAGCAAAGAACAGCACCATTTCAAAGGAAAAATTCCAGGTCACAATGGAGATGGCGCATAATGGCCACTCACGACTAAAGGTGAAGCATTGGACACTATAATAAGGTCAAGACTGGATAGGTATTTTAAAACACATGGGTACTTATAATGTGGATGATATGATTTAGGATTCCAGTGGTGGTCACATAACAAAATCAAATGGACAGACTATGTCTACAATGTAGCCAAAAAAGGCATGTGGCATGGATGAGCATGTTTTCATTTTAAAAGATAAATTACCAAGATAAATTATCATCTGCAATTGTAGGGCTGGCGATTAGTCGATCAATTGTCAGATAATGCATTTATTCTAATTAATAATCGATTAATTGTTGTCATTTCTAAAAAAAAAAACACTGCTACATAAATCCATTTACAATCATTTGAAAATAAATACCTGCTTTTTTTTTGTAAGTACCTGTATTAGCAACCACATTGCAAACAAGTACAAAGTAGTTGATATATCTAATGTGGCAAATTAAACATAAATTAGATAGTAGAAACCAAGCACCCTTAATCCAAAAGGTAATCGAATTAAGTGACTGTGACAAAAAATATTATTGGCCCTTATATATCAGTCATCATAGTTACCCCTCAGCAGTGGGAGGGCACAGTCCTGAAGCTCCATGACAACGCCATCCAGGACTGACAGCATTGGTGAAATGTCCAAAAGGAGCAGGATGATTGGCTTACAGGTTGGAGAAAACGAGAAGTAAAATGTGAAGTACTCTTGTTCTGACCAAAGTTTCCATTATGCATTGCTTTTCCAATCTTGCCCCCGCAGTGCAACGTATTGCTCAGTATTGACTGTTGCCCAACGTTAAACACAACCAAACAATGCATTTACATTTGTACCAATTTCTACCAACTCCAAGCCCCTTATAACCATTTAAAATACACAGAAAAATGAACCATTGGAAACTTGAAGAGAATGGAGGTAAATTAAATATACTACATGAACAATGCATCTATCACCAGATTGCAGATTGCAACATTTTTTTGTAAAACATATGAAAGATTCTTGTAAAGTTGTCATTACCCAGTCTCCAAATGGACCACACAGTGGTAAAGGTAAAAGCTAAAGCTCTTGACACTATACCATCTTAACCCTGATAAAGTACAACGCAACCCATTTAGTGTTGGAGGGCACCACCTGTTACTTACTAGTATTGCTAGTTACTTACTAGCAATACTTACCCACCATCAAAAACATTTGGTAAGGGACTTATAAGTCTCATGACACTATGTTTATTATGACAAAAGCCACGTTTAGATCATTTTACTTCAAGGAATCATGTTATTATATAAGACTTTAAGCTTTAAGCTACTTAGTCCAAGCAATTTGTGTGAGCAAGAAACCCCTAATTGTTACCTGATCCTTCCCGAAGACATCTCCCTTTGCAATACTGAACAGAAGGGAATATGCAATCTGCCCAGCTGCACCGGTCACCAGCACCTGGATCGGTTGAGCCTGCAATACAATGAACATGTGAAGGGAATAAGAAGCTGACCAATCGGATGTCTGAACATGTGAAGGGAATAAGAAGCTGACCAATCAGATGTCTGAACATGTGAAGGGAATAAGAAGCTGACGAATCAGATGTCTGAACATGTGAAGGGAATAAGAAGCTGACCAATCAGATGTCGGACACGTGGTTCGTGTAATACAAGTGCGAGCGCTCGGTGCGCAAATATAGCTTTAAGAGCGCATCCAGTGTTCAAAAATAGCGCATCTTTGTCAGCCAAAAGTTCGGAACTCAATCATTACATGAAGAGACTTACATTTTAAAGGCCATACTTTGCTATTTTAAATCTATCACCACCAATGTCGTCTTAACAAAGATCGACATTGATTTAAAAATAATAATAATAATAATAATAATAATAATAATACGTTAATTTAAACTATAGCCTAGTTTACTCCCTGACATGTTGAAGTCAGGGGAAGACAGTAAGTCGTAAACACCGTTTACACATTACAGGTATAATGTGTAAACGGTGATAATAAAGTACCCTACAACTTAAATTGATAAAAACTGGAAACTTCACGAACTAACTGCCATAATCTATTCCATGTTTGTTCACAAAAGTGTCTGTTGTTTTTTTCGTCCTTCCCATGTTGACCTAAACGTAACGTTATACATAACAGTATAACGTTTTCTCGACTATTCTACTCACCATGTTCACGCCGTCGCTCTGACTGCTCCGCCGCGTCATCGGGCGCAGCTTCTTGTTTGAGTGGCACGGTCGCAACGTTTAGAACACTTTACGGCAGAGCCGCAAATTGTGGTAACTGTAGTTCTACGTATTGTGATTGTAGCCATAACGGATTAGCATAACACAAAATCGTGTACATTCATGCGTACAATACGCGTCGTAAATGGGATATTTTACGCAGTCCCACGTGGGATTGTTAATGTCTTACGTCAAAGTCGTGTAGAGAGATATATTGGTATTATTTGGATTGAGGATGGTTGAATGTATGTGTGTCACGTTCCCAGATGGAGAACCCCTGACGCTGGCGGTTGCTTAGCAACCCTAAACGCGCACTAGAGCACTGGTTAGCACGACGCATGCCGTGTAGCTAGCCGAGGAGCTAGCTGAGGATGTCTTATTGGTTGTAATGATGCTAACACGTTTTTACATCAAAAATCTACACTTCGCCACCTAATGTTTCGTGTCGTAGCAGCCTGACAGACTAATGTCGTCGTAACCCAACACCACACTGAAGTAAGCAAGGTAATAACACTCACTGGAATGACAACTATCAAATGTTTCTCATCGGTGTCTCTCTTCGTTCCCCACATGATTATCTGTGTTCTTCCTCTTCTCTGTAAACCTTCGACTCACTCTTGACTACTGCTTGATTTACAACCTTGGAAGTGTAAACTACTCTTGTTGAAACATTGAAATATTCCACTCGACTGGAGCTTGTCAATTTTGCAGTAAACTTATTAGCATGGAAATGTCTGATGTAAAATGTCTTGTAACTGTATGTATTACTATCACTGTACACTGTAGTAATTACTATCACTGTACACTGTAGTAATTACTATGACTTGGAACAATGACTCCGGGGGGCCGTGTTTCTCTGGTCTTGTTTTGGATGAGGGAACAACCACCAAGAGCTCTATTAGGTGAGGTTAACTTTTAATGGGTTCATTACAGACTCATTACAAGCCCTGAACAAAGTAACCTGAGATGAAGTAGCTTCATATGATAGAAGGGTATTGTTGGCATATAGATAACCACATTGACTAGTTAGACTACCATACATCGCATAGGGTCATGTCTGACCCTGGTCTGGTCCTAGTTGTGATTAAAGTGCTTGGGCAGTACCCTTAAATCACTTTTCTTTTATTTCCTTTTTTAAATCATGTAGCAAAAAAAACAAGGTTTACAAAGTGCTTTACAAGAAAACAGATGTAACAAAATACAGAATACAGACAAATATACAAATAAAAACAATAAAACATATGCAAACCACAGATTGAAAACAGAAAGGCGCATCATCAATTAAAAGCCAGTGTACTAATGTGTTTTTATATTTAAAAGGGTTATACTACTGTCGTTTTCGTACTATACCCCGGAAACCAAGGATCCTGGGCTATGCTGAGGCTCATAAGGAATTAAAAGGTTACACATGTGTAGCTCACTATTTTGTGTACGCTATTCTTTTATAATGACACTAGGTGTCAGCATAAGGCAGTGTTTACATCTATCACTCAACGAGGCAAAGAGTGCTTCTGAGCAAGACACCGGCTGGTTCACTAGAAGTGTTTAATTATCAAGTGTGCAGTGTGAACTGGTCATTCTGTACACTGGAATTCTGCTGATAGGGCAAAGGTAATCTATCTTGTCATCAGTGCACACATTCCTTAGTAAAAGTGTTTTTCTTCTGTTGTTGGCCTTCATTCTGTGTGTCTGGTTATAATACATTCACAACAGGTAACTATTGCACTTCAATGTATTTGTCTTCCGAATATTTTGTAAATCCAAATATATATATCTCATTCTATGATACACCGTTCTGTTATATAAAAAAATATATAAACTACTACCTGATATTACCACACATTGAAATACTAAGAATATCTATAAAGTTTTAAAACATCCATACTCCCTTATGTTTATAATTAATTAGGTTAACCAACCCTACAGGAAAATACTTACACAAGACTACATAAGACAAAGATTAAAACCTTGTGTGAGTGAGTGTCCCTTTCATGGCAGACTTGACATATTTACTGTATTGCCAATGCCAGTTGGTCTTGTTGCATAAGCGGTGCTTTGCTGAGTTGAGTTCTTGTGAATGCTCTGCCTGCAGAAATAGCACTAGCCCACAGTTCTGAAATGCTCTGATCGTGTAGCTGTGTCACATTGAAGGTGAGGCCTTGGGGTGTCCCAAGTGTTCACACACACACACACACACACACACACACACCATCCTCTCTGAGGTGGAAACCTGAGAAGGGGCTTTTACTGAGAAGTGTCAGCTTCCATCAAGCATGGATGGGGAGGGGCTTAATCACAGAGAACACAATCCTCATCTCCATATAGACGAGACTGAGCGATTTCTTAGCCAAAACGATTATCTGTCCTTCATGAAGCTTGTCAACATTTTCCAAGTCAAGAACTTGCGGTCACAACCCTGCCACAAGGGGGCACTAAACTACTGAAACGTCATCAAATGATCACACCACACCATGGCAAAGGTGTTTACATTGTTAGCGTTGTGGCTGTTTTAGCATTACCGTAACCTCGCATAAATAAACCCCCATCCACCCCTGGAAAACACCAGCACCTGCCCTTGCCTACCACTATTTTATTAGTGTCGCCCTCAAACTGGACCATCCAACTGGACCAGTGGTGGAAAGTAACTAAGGAGGCTACATTTACTCAAGTACTGTACTTGAGTGTTTCTATTTTCTGCTACTTTATACTTCTACTCCACTACATCTCAGAGGCAAATATTATACTTTTTACTCCACTATATTTATCTGACAGCTTTAGTTACTAATTAATTATATGTAATTTATAATACAAAATATAATCAAGAAATCAATTATGATATTTTTATATGAATAAGGCTTATTGGTCCCCAGGGGGAAATTCACAAGTTACCCAGCAGTATGTAGTAATATAAGTAATATATAAAATATAAGTCAATAAAATTTAGCTTCACATTTACCAGCTGCAACATTAAAGCGATGAACACATTAATGCATCAATAATTACAATCCAATAATTTAATATATATTATTCAGAAATGGGCCATTCTGCATAATGAGTATGTTTGCTTTTGGTACTTAAAATATATTTTGATGCTAATACCTTTGTACTTTAAGTAACATTTTCAATGCAGGACTTTTACTGGTAGTTCTACAGTGTGGTATTCCTACTTTTACTTGAGTTAAAAGATCTGAGTACTTCTTCCACCACTGAACTGGACCTATGTCATTCACCCCAGCCTACCCCTGTCGGTTCTGAGTGAGGGCTGTGCAAGTCCCCAGCCTCCGGACTGCTTCTTGTCTGACTGAATGGGAAAGTGCGTGTGTGTTTTCATGTGCACGGATTAAGGCCCATTCCCAGCGGCCCTGGGTCACACAACAGATGCCGGCCAGGATAGCGCTCGCTGTTGCCGTGCTGATGGAGGGACGCCCGGATAGGTCTGTGTTGGCGCTGTTAAGCCTGTGTTTTGTGTGTGAGTGTTCCGTGTGTGGATGTGTGTACGTGTAAATGGGGATCACAAGTTAAGCAGGGTCTCTGAAATGAACACCGCCTAACTGTCAAATGCTGCTCAATTGTTATGATGTGACAGGTACATTCATCCAAGGCACCAGCCACTGTGGCATGAGGGTTTACTGCATTCAAATTTCTATGGTTCGATGTTTATTATGAACTAATATAATCATCATCATTGGCTATGGCAGCCATAGCAGTTTCATCTCTTGTTGTCTCGTTGTTTTTCAGAAGTGACAGGTACTGTGGTGATTACATTTTTTTGTATCTACCAGTGGCTGGTTATAATTGTGCACAGATAGATTGCAGTGAGATGAATCTCAGAGCCAGAGCAGGAACAAAATATGTGTAGTAAAGTAGGAAGGTACTTGTGAACTCTGTTGTTGTTGTGTAGCTGTTTGATCTGACTGAAAGGTGAGACTTTTTCCTGTTGCCTGAGACGGGTATTTCTCCAGGGCAAATGTGTTTAACATAGGACTCTGTAGTAGGCCTACACCTTAACCGTCAGGCGGAGTGGAAAGACGATCTGACTCCTGGGACAAGACATGACTTGACCCAGCATTATGAGCATGGCCGCACCATTGTCCTGAAGGAACAGCAGACATCTGCAGCGCTGCTTCAGGATATCCTGTGTGTGTGTGTGTGTGTGTGTGTGAGTGGGGTGCCTACACTTGGTAGCGTGCAAGCCCAAAATGGCGTAAATACAGCCCTTGCCAAGAGGGTGCATCCGATAGCACAAACCTGTGCAAAGAGAGGATGATGGTTTGAACAGAGGTTGTGTAAAGCTCCTCTTTACATGTGTAAACCAAGGGATGAATGTTCTGGTTTTATTCTGGTTTCAAATAAACAGTATCAGGACATCAGCACAGGAGACTTTGTGTTGAATTTGTGTTAAAGATGCTTACTGCTAGTGACTACCGACAGAACATCAACTACATATATGGCTTGGCCATGCTATAGTGACCATGAACACTGTGTGACAAAATGATAATGATGTATCCAAAAGATCTCACTTCTTACACTCACTATAAGTTTCCCTTAGGACAGCGTTCCTGTGTGTGTGTGTGTGTGTGTGTGTGTGTGTGTGCGCGTGCGTGTTCTGCTTTGTGCCACCTCAAGCTGTCAGAGAAAGAGAGTCACAGAGCCTTCCTTGCCAAGCTGTCATCCCAATCATGTCTGAAAGAGCAGACAGGGTGTGTGTGTGTGTGTGTGTGTGTGTGGTGGGGTGTTTATCTTGATCTTTTCGTTTAGCAAGGGCTCCTCTCTGTCCATCTGACAACAACTTTAAAGACCCTCACTTTGCTGGCTTTTTGACAGGTGTGTGTGTGTGTGTAGGTGTTCATGTGTGTCTTTGAAGGTGCATGCATTTATTTGTGTTTTCATGTGTTTTTCTCGTTGTTTGAGAAGGTGATGGTAGAACTGCTCCCAAATAAACCATGTACATACATTCACACAAGACCTTTTCCTGCCATCTTCGTTTCACACGATGACGACACCTTTGACATGACTCCGTCACACACACACACAAGAGACACAAGAGGCCCGCTAGCCTTGCAGTTACACAGAGATGCTCTTTGAAGCAGACCTGTGGTTATGTAGCTGGTGCTGCTGGATGTAATCGGGGCAGTGCTGTCCGCTTAACACACCCGGCATGTGGAATCTGGACCAGGTTAGGACTTTACCTTTACCTACATACCATGTACAGACTCCGCTACTGTATATAGCCTTGTGTTAGATAGACAATTGCGTTTCAGTAGTAGGGGGGGAGCAGAGCAGACCGGATGTAATCGATAATACTCAGCACTCCCCCCCCCGCCCAGCCTAAGTCATTACCTTCAATGTGGGAGAGATTGCAGCTTTGAATTCATTCCACAACCATTGTTGGAGCTTAAGGTATACAATAACCGTAATAAAGGATGATTAAGTTTAGGTATACAGTTTGAAAAGGGTAATTGGGGTTAGAGGTGTATACATTTAGTTATGAGGTTAGGGGTGGTAAAAGGCCTCATTTTACTTCATACACAAAGCCAAGATGGTTGTGTGCGTGTGCGTGTGCATGTGCGTGTGTCTGTTTGTGTTTGGGCTCCAGTGAGTGTGTAAATACCTCTGCTGAAGGAAAATGTCTTTTTTCTTCTCTCAATTACGTCCCCTAATGGCGTTTACACATCTGCTTAGAGGTAGCACTGCCCCCGCTCTCTCTTCACTCTCCGGCTTTCTCTATCTAGGTGTCTCGTTCTGTTTATCTCTGTCTCTAAATCTACCTGGCTCTCTCACGGTTATAACTTACCGTCTTGCGTACTATCTCATCCGTCCCTATACCACCCTCTGAGGTCCACTAATGAGTGGTGTTTGGCCTTGCCTCCACATGCGTTGGAAATCATTTTGCAGTCCAGACTGGCTTTCGACACATCTAAAGAAGCACCTCTTCCCAGGAACATCTCACAAGCTGACTTGTGCGATTGTACGCTTTTGCTGATAGGTCTGGTCTAGAAAGTGCTTCACTGTACTGTTGTTGTGGAATTTAGGAAGTATTTTGGAATGTGATATTTGTACTGTGACATCTTGCACTAGGACAGATAAAAAACATACAAAAATACATACACATATACAGTATATATATATATACATATATTTAAGTGTGAATATGTGTAAGTAATATAATTAGCAATATTGTAGTTATTACAATGTCCACAATTATGTATTAGTTAAGTGCAAATGGGTCTTGTGTTTCAAATGAGTTCAATACAATTAAAATGAATGGCCCTCATAGCATGTATGCACATGTATACAGTATTTGCGGTTTTTATATCAATCTGCGTTGAATTTCATCACACATGAACTTAGATCTGCAACCCCCACAAACATTTCCTCATGCATACACGCAGACCTCACCTTCTATCTCTTACACAGACTCACTATCACGTATTGCTAATGTGTTACTAGACCTTGTATGCAGACTCATATTCCAACACACATTCATGCACACACCGCTCCCAAGAGTCCCCTATTGAATGCTGTTAACGTCACTTTGTTTTGTTCTGCCTGTCCATCAAACCCATTCTTTAGTCCGTTCAAAACAGCTCTGTGTGTGCGTGCGTGCACCTGTGTGTGTGTGTGTGTGTGTGTGTGTGTGTGTGTGTGCTTCTTTCTTTTCTCTGGCATGCTGTCTGGCGCTAGCCTGGTTCTACCAGTCCATCTTGCAATGTCTAGTCTGGCGCCACTTTGCCTGACACCCACCCTCTTACGCCACACACTTTCATGTAAGTAAGACAGTAGAGATGGTGTGTGTGTCCGTTGTGAGTGAGCGCAAGAGTTCTCACAACACTTCTCTTGTGACAAGCCAGGTCTTGATTTGATTCTGTCTTTCTCTCTCCTTTTTCACAATCGCCTTAAAGGACACCGTACTAGGCATCATGTTCACATTGATAAGTCCTGGCACAAAAGAGTCATTCAAAATAGACCTTGCATGACATCAACAATGTGTTTCTGTGGCAACCACTCAGCCTCAATCAAGGTGCTCATGGATGTTACCTATATGACAGAGCAGGACATACAGTATTTGCAATATATTTCTCATCATTTGTATTATTTGACCTGAAATGATCATTTTTCTCTCTTCATCCTGGCCTGCCATTTCAATATTTAATGTTGACTAACAAACTGTAAATATGTACTGGTTTGATCCGGTTTGACTGAAGATGCTAATGCTTGTGTGAAATCTAAATTAAGTGTGTATTTATCTTTAATCTTTGTATGCACAATATAATACATATAAACTACTAAGGGCACAGAGAAAGTACTTGTTTAATATTTGTATGAGTTTTGTGTGTAGTAATTCGACAAGCAAGAGGGGTTTAGCATACAGTTGAAGAAGGTCCAGATTGTTTCAAATGTTGACAGAGCTGATCATTTTTTTCCATTGTTTTTGTTTTCCATTTATAGTTTTCTTGAAAACAATTTGGGTGTTTTACGGAGGAAGATTGACTTTTGATCAGTATCCTACTCAGCACAGGGATGGGGAATTGTGAGGTTGTGGGTGATTTCACACACATGAATACGCACGCACACACTCAAACATACACACACACATTTGTAGTTATCTGGAATGTTCTTGTCAGATTTCTGATCTGCTTGATTCTTTGTTCTACAGCTTTATATGGAGGGTCCTGCAATGGATGAGTTCTATGTTTGTGTTGTTGTTCCAGGAGATGACTTTTTTCAGTCTTAAGGATTTCTTGGATGTTTGAGACATTAGGTGTTTTTATTGTTGTGGGTGAAGTCATGGTTACGAGCATGGTTTGAAATGATTGAGTCAAGGTATATTGATATAACCAATGCCGGGGCAGGTTGAGTGGGGTTCACTGTGAAGAGACCTATCGATGGTAAACTATGACATGAGAAATATTCATGTGTGTGCATCTGAGAAATATTTTGCGAACACTTATTTACTCCTGAATCATGAAATGAAATCTTCTTTTGTGTATTTGTGATGATTCGAGGTCTAATCTCCCTCCGTATCTTTCCTCTGCCTCGTACTCCCCCTGTCAGCTGTCGCTCTGCCTCTGTCAGCTCCTGCAGATGTTGTTGCCCAGAGAATGACTGACTTGCAGTAAAATAAATAAGTACAACAAAAAAAAAAGCATGTGGTCAGGGCAAGATGAAAGAATGTTCTCATGTCAGTGAAGGACTTACTGTGCCCGGCACAGCATTTTCACCGTGCCTAGCGTTATCTGTGCGTATTTTTTTTGCCCTGACTTGTACGTTTTCAGGCCCGAGTGGTAAAATAAATCACCCACCTATTCACACCGTCTATCTCTGTCTCTCACTGGGAGAGAGGGAGAGAGGGAGGGAGGGAGAGAGGGAGGGAGGGAGACAGAAATGCAGAAGGTGAGGTGGGGCTGATTTTTTTTAATGATGATTTGATCTTTAATAATTCTCCTTTGGTGACGATTTCCTGATATTGGAAAGTTTACCGTAAATCTGCCAATCAAATCCCAACCTCATGTTTAAGAATCAAACCACGGTTCATTAGATCAAAATGGACCAAAAACAAAAAGTCTGATCTAACTTGACATCTCTAAAATCCTATAGTTTAGTTTTCATTTAGTTTGTTATTGTTGTCTTTAACTGCTATCAATTGTTTGCAATTCCCTAGGATCATTTCTCTATAAAAACGATTCCCAGAGACAAATTCCCTGGATTGATTGACTGGTGATTGACGGCTGTGGAAGTTTGTGCAGGTTTAAGTTAACAACAGGCGAAGATTGACTGCACTAGATTGAGTACGGCTCTTAACAGTCAGTAGTAATGTAGTAATGATTATTATTCCGGTGCCCAGACACCGCCGTCAACAGAATGATGGACAGATAGAAGCTCTGTTGTCTTCATTCCAGTCAGTTGAACTGAGACTCGCCTGAAAGGAGGGGAGAAGGTGTGAATGAGCCTCGGACTTGAGCCTGTCTTTGATTCGCCTGACACTGATGTGTCTCTAGGTGCTGGGGAATCCCAAGTGCTTTGTCCTGCTTGTCACCCCCCCAAGTGTGTGTCTTTCAACGGGTGCCTTGTGTGGTGCTCCGTCACCGCACCACCTGGGATGTGTGTTGTGCCTGAGAGTGCCACCCGCCCGTGACCTTGTGTCAATGTCAACCTGAGTTCGTCGTGTGTGTGTGTGTGTGTGTGTGTGTTATGTAGGTGCCTTGCTTGGTCTATTATTGTTTTTGTTGTCTTGTATGTGCCGTTGGTTCTTTTTTAAATTTATCTCTTTCTCCCATTCTCTTTCCCTGTCTCTCTGTCTCTCTATCTCACTCTTTCTCTCTCTCTCTGGTTCTCTTGCTCTCTCTCTCTCGCTTGCTATTTTCACAGATTCCTGGTGAATTATTTGTTTCCATGGCATTCTGTCTGGCCGAGCTTCACTTGTGGTCCACGAAGAGCTCCCTCCAAGTCAAAGGTAGTCAGTCACTCACCCTTTCTCTCTCTCTCTCTCTCCCTCTCTCTCTGTCACATCCACTTTGACCTCGGAAACACCATTTACATTACATTTAGGAGTAGGCCTACTCCCATGAGGTATCGAAGGGCCTCGCTGTGGCGCTTTCTCCTGCCAATTCCACCCATGTCACTCAACTGAACTAACTTCTGTAATACTTTTGTTAAGATTATGTTAGTGGCCATGTAAACGCTTTAATCATGTGAATACCCCACTGTCTCCTTAATCAGATTACTCAAACTAATGTGTGTATGTAAACATACTGATTGTCATAGGCCTGTCACACCTTTTTGTTTTTGTAATCACCATCTTCATCTACCTTTGTTGTTTGATCCACACACACGTGTGTGTGTGTGTGTGTGTGTGTGTGTGTGTGTGTGTGTGTGTGTGTGTGTGTGTGTCTGTGTGTGTGTGT
>OMNO01021266.1:0-15157 GCA_900303215.1 Trachyrincus scabrus | reverse complement strand
CTCAAATATATGAAATGTCCAAATGTTTTCCTTAATCTGTCAATTACACTATTCATTCTTCAATTAGATGGCGTTCTGAATTTCCTTGTCAATATCAAATGTTTCCCCTTTTCAGGCAGAAGGGAAAAAGCTGGGCTTGGTTGGCTGGATCAGAAACACTGAGGCAGGGACGGTTGAGGGACAGATACAAGGCCCAAGAAGCAAGGTGACCGAGATGCAAGACTGGCTGAGCACCACCGGCAGTCCACAGTCACGGATAATCAAAGCAGAGTTCAAGAATGAGAAGATTATTAAAAGTCTAGAGCATTCAACTTTCAAAGTAATCCGGCAGTAGATATGTGAAAAATTTCATTTAAAATATTGGTATTTATTTGTATATTTAAATGATTGGATTGCATCGTATGTGTAACATCCAACATGTATATTTATTTACTTAGAATAGTTCCAGATAGCCTATTGTACATTGAGAAATGTAAAGTTTTTCAAAACCCCAAATAGCTGGTATTTGGGGCAAATCATTGAATTGCAAAGAGATTTCAGGCTTCATTCGATAGCAAATGCTTCCCCTGATTGTTTTACCTTTTAATAATGTGTTTTGTTTATGACCAGAACATGCTATTTTCCTTTGCATACCTTTTGGTAATTTAGTTTCCCTAAAATGTCCAGCTTTAGAACTAAATTATTTGACTTCTTAAAAGTACTCCTATTCATTTAAATAAAAAATGGCAACACCATGCGACATCTGATTGGTGTTTACCCAGCAGTAAAAAGGCCCAACACTTGAGCTGCCAAAGCAACAAAGACATCGGCGGTCATTCACTCAGGCGCCACTAGAGGGCGGGCTAGGCTGTAACGGTCCAACGGAAAAGCGCTTTCGTCGACTGTAAACAAACCAGTTTTGTTTGACGGGTGGATTTATAGAAGTGAAGGCGTACTATGTACTTCTGTCTCACGTGTATAACATGCGTACCATGTACTTCTGTCTAACTTGTACAACATGCTTCTCGTCGAATCTCCGTGGTCGAGCAGTAGTCAAGCAACAGTCGGATCTAACGGATCTAATAATGCTGTCTACACCATTAAACCAGACAGGAGCTAGTAGTAGCGGGTAGGGTTTTACCTTAGTCTTTATTAACCACACGGAAAGCAATGATCAAGTGTTTGTCTACCGATGTCCAGAGCAAACTTCGCTCTGGAATCGCAGTAGCGTCGCTTCAGCAAGGCATCGAAGAGCTGGTTCTCAACAGCGTCGACGCCGGGGCAACATGTGTGGGTGTGCGAGTGGACACGAAGGCGTTCAAAGTTCAAGTGATTGACAATGGGTCAGGGATGGACGTGGAGAATTTGGAGCGTGTTGGAAACAGGTACTGTACTAGTAAATGCAGTTCTGTCGAGGACTTGGATAATCTTAGGTTTTATGGATTTCGTGGTGAGGCAATTGCAAGTATAGTTTCTCTAGCGACACTGGTAGAAATATCATCAAGAACAAACATCTCTGTCAAAACACACGTGAAGGTCTTCAAGAACGGGAAGGGGTTGGTTGTCTTTGAAGCTGACACTTCCCGTCCCTCGGCCGGGACAACATTTACCATTTGTAACTTGTTCCACAACATGCCAGTCAGGAGGAATCGAATGGACCCCGTCCTTGAAGCGGAGCGCATCAGACAGCGAGTTGAGGCCATCTCTCTGATGCACCCATCTGTGTCTTTTACATTGAAAAATGACGTAACAGGAGCCATGTTGGCACAGCTCTCAAAAGCCAGAAACACATACCACCGATTTGTCCAGATATATGGCTTAGGGCGAGCGCAGCATCTTCGAGAAGTTAGTCACAGTCAGGCACAATTTCAAGTAAGCGGTCACATTGGTATAGAGGGTCACTACAACAAAAGCTTACAGTTCTTATATGTAAATGAAAGACTACTTCTGAAAACGCGCCTTCACAAGTTGCTAAATTTCCTCCTACGAAAGCTTAACAGTTCAGTTCAGAAAAATGACAGCCCAGACGGCCAGTCTACAATCAGGAGCCCAAAGCACAAAAGGGGCCCAGAGCTACATGCGATATATATCATAAATATTAAATGCTGCTACTCAGAATATGACATTTGTCTTGACCCAGCCAAAACTCTAATAGAGTTTAAAGACTGGGAGGGAATTTTGATGTGTATAGAACAGACCGTTAAAGCATTTCTGAGCAGAGAGAATTTGGTGGCTGACCTCTCGCAAGAAGATTTAGACTATGCTTCTCAAAACCTGCTGTGTGCAACAGAGCAAAAATGTAAGTACAGTTGCCAGGGTACCCAGTTAATGACAGCAGAGGCCTCGCTTAACCATCTTGTTGGCGGAACACTTTCGTCCGGGCCAGTTCATCGTAAGCGTGTGGTAGACTGTGTGCTTGAAGAAAGTGTTGGCCAGACATGGGTTAAAGATAAGATCACAAGCAAAGCAAGCACAGAGGAACAACTTGAGGTGGAAGGTGGTGCAACACCGATGGAATCAAAACAAAAAGAAAGGCCGGCAAGTGAAGAATCAGGGGCTGGAGCTGAGGCTCATGGTGTCGGATGCATGAGTATGGTAGATCAGCTAGACGGTGGAAAAATGGAAGACAATGGGGAGGGAGATTTTTGGCACACTGTCAAAAGTGGCAATGTTACAGCATTGCCAGACATTACAGAAGAAACATCTGTCAATCGAATTGTACCTCATCAACAGAGCTCAAATAGACATGGACACTCTGTAGAAAGGTTCAGAAAGATCAGTCTAGCAGATCCATACATTCATGAAGGTCTGCAGGCTCAGAGCCATGATAATAGGCCAACGTTTTGCCAGCCAGTTTCAACAAAAACGTTTCAAGAGAACACAGGCTTGTTTAAACGCAAATTCTCAGCAGTAGACTATGTCAAGTCCAGTCAGACAGTACACATGGACGTTTGTTATAACATCCCTTCAAAGGTTCCCAAGGTTACATGTCAGAAGTTATCATTGTCCAAGGAATCTGCATCTCTGGATAGGTTTCGAAGAATATACGGCAAGCCTATAGGAGAGAAAATGCTGTCTGTCCAAGCCACCAGTAGCAACAAGCTACCCCATCCCCGATTGCCTCAGACTGATGACATTTTTGTCCCTGGCCAGGACTTCCCTATTGCTCAAAAGGAGACTCAAAATACAGACATCCCAGAGTCTAAAGTAATTCAGAGTGACTGTCACAGCCCACCTACTTTCTCTACGTTCACCAAGCTGAAGCCCACCTCGGACAAGAGTGGAAGTGGTGGAGCGTCTCTGTCAACAAAACTTAGTAATTTGAAACAACAGAAAGTAGTTGCAAACTTGCAAAGCCAAAACACACGTCAGTCTGAAACTCTAAATAATTGTGTAGACGCCCCCCAAGACAGCAATAACAACAACTGTTCTCCCGACCGGACCTGCGGTGGACCTACAGCACCAAATCCAGTGTCTGCCCTACATGGCAGATCAAGTCCTGAACTAGTGACTGGGCAAGAGGTCTCATTGTCCAGCAACTGGCTCGATCACTTTGACGACACAGTGGGCAAGATGGTGTATGTCAACAAAGTGACCGGACTGAGCCGATACGAGGACCCAGCCGCGGGAGAAGCGCAGGTCTGCTGCACGTCGGATATCACAAGCATGGCAGTGAACGTTGTCTCTGAAACAGGTCAGTAAGTACAGGTCTTGACCTCTGTGTAGGTTATGATGCCTTGAAAACAATAGTGACACTTCCCATGAACAGTGGGTGGGAATCCCTCGCTGTGATTATTGAAACTGAAACAGTTTTATATATTAGGCCTGTATAGTGACTATTTCCGGGCTTGGAGTTTTAAGTAATGCTTGTATTCATGTTCATGTTCTTGCCTAATCTCGTCCCTGAAACACAGGGTTCGAATATAGATGTTACCCATTTCAGATGGAGCTAGTCTTGCCCTTCCTTCCCAAAACCAAAGACAAAAGAGTAGTCAGTTCAGGGGCTGACAATGGAGGTACCTGCTCGATCCAAAACCCTTAGTGGATCATTGGGCGCAACACAAACAATCACTCCATACACTACATTGTCTTTTCTCTATGTATGATGTTCTCCACATCTGTTTCTACAGGGGATAAGCTGGAGAACTCGCTTTCCTCCATGTACTCTAAATGGAATAACCCTGTGTTTGTCAGGCCTCCAGTGGTAAGATAAAAGTTTGTTTTGCTTATGTGAGAAGCTGAACAACTCACTAACTACTACGTGCATGACTGTTCTTGACCATTACAATACAATGAAAGTGAAAATACAATGCTGTACTAACCCTAACCCTGCTGTACTAACCCTATACCTACCCCAACCCCTTTTGCAACTGCAAATTTAGATAGTGCCTATCCATCCCTCCTCTTAACCTGAGTGTTCTGGGTGAGGGTGATGGGGTACCGTGCAGATTTCAAGGCTGATTGTTTGTGCTTACAGGTCGGCGTGGACATATCCAGTGACCAAGCTGACGGGCTGGCTGTAAAGATGCACAACATCCTGTTCCCATACCGCTTCTCTAAAGCTATGATTCACTCGATGAAGGTGAAAGCCCTGTTCACGTCTAAACCTAATCTGGATTTGATTAAGGCTTTGTCTAAGCGCATTTACTTTAGAAACTTAATGGAATGTACCGTAGCGTTATGTCAATGATGGAGATAAATGGAGTCCATTATGTGTAACTTGATTTCTTGGTATATTGAATATCTTGTAGGTCATTCATCAGGTAGATAAGAAGTTCCTCGCGTGTCTTATTAACACACGGGACCAAGAGTCTGCTCAGGACCTGGGAACTGAAGGTGATGCTTTGACAATAATATCATCGGCAGTTGTTTTCAGACACTATTAGTCTTTCCCGAGTGAAACAGAAAGTGGAATTTGTGATTAGTGATTCGGTGTTGAATATTTACTCATCTTCGGCACTTTAGGAAATCTTTTGGTGCTCGTGGATCAGCACGCTGCGCATGAAAGAGTTCGCCTTGAAAAGCTAATTGCAGGTACAAGTATGAATAGAAACAATTAAAATAACTTAAGTGTTGGATTAAAATAGGGAAAAAAGCTAATCATGATTTGAATGCCCTTGCCGTACCAACAAGCTGTCACTCGCTAATGATGTTTGCTGTTCATACTGCAGATTCCTACGAGGACGACCCAGACGCGCCAGGGGAGAGGCGTCTGTGTTCATCCACCATCGTGCCGCCACTGGAGCTCAGCGTCACAGAGGAGGAGCTGAGGCTGCTCAGGTCAGTGCTCCTGAGGACACGTAGCAGCTAAAAATAAACAGAATTGTCAGCAGCAGCATCATAATGAAGCGACAGTTCCCAGATTGAACATGTATTCTGAGGTGGTCTATTGTCTCAGTAAGGGTAACACATTTTTTTTGCGGGGGGGCTGTTTCTCTGGTACCTCATTAGTTTTACCATTGTTAGAAAAAAAATGTATTTTAATTTTTATACAAAAGAAAAGTTGTATAGTTGTTAATAGTATGTGTTTATAGTATTTTATAGTATGACACACATATGTCACACACCTATAAAGTAGCAGTTGTATCGTAATAGTGTCAAAACTGTGAAACACACCAACCAAACTGTTAAACCCCATTGACCCTGATGTAAGTGACATTTTGGTATGTAAGGAAGGACTGTAAGAAACAACAGCACATGGGGACCATTTCCCCTATTTGCTGTGAAACCTTGAGTGAATCAGATTCTAGGGAAGTGAAAGTCAACAGAAGCATTTCATATTTGTCTCTTGTAGTTAGAGCTTGAAAATGAATATCAAACAATATATTTATTTATGTGTAGACTATTCAATGTCCGCAGCCTACCTTAGGCATCCATCCTTCAGCAAGATGCCCAACCCCTACCGGCTCATTAATGAATGTAGGCCTATAAAAAAACTTAACTGTAAGTTGCTTTGGTTAGAACCAACTGCTCAGTGACTAAATAGTTATTAGTAATATATTATAAACATCTACATGGTGGGACTTATTTAATCAGATTTAATATGGACATGGAAATCAAGGAGAAATGTTTTTAGGAAGGACAACGGTAAATAATGGTAAACAAAGGTAAACAACAATATGATCCTGAGTGGCTGTTGTGTTCCATCTCCAGGGGCTGTCAGTCTCCTCTCCGCGGCCTGGGCCTGCAGCTGGAGCTCCCGCAGACGGGCGCACCCCGGGTCCTGGTGGGGAAGGTGCCGCTGTGTTTCACCGAGAAGGAGCACAACGAGGTGCGGCGGGGCAGGTCGTCCGTCATCAAGCCCATCGTGGAGGTAAGCGGCGTGGAGCCTCCGGGAACACCTTAAGCGCAGGTTTCATGTCGCTGACGTTTCTAATGCCCGTCTTCTTGTCCTCCTCCGTTGTGTCTCTCTATCTCAGGAATATCTCAGAGAACAGATTGAGGTACGCTCTCCTATACTTCCAACATCTACTCTGTCACCACCAATCGAGGCCATGAAGCATCTTATTAGCCAAAACTGTGTTATAATCACGATTTTCTTCCTCTTTTATTTCTTGCCCAGTTGTTCTGCTCCACAGGCAGTGTGCGAGGAACTCTGCCTCTCACTGTCCTGAAGGTCCTTGCTTCCCTGGCATGTCACGGTAGGCTTTTTCTTCTTCTCACTTTTTACATTGTTCCTTGCGCAGTGATATCCATTTGTTTTGTATTCAGAGCGTGAGAACCGAGAGCTTAAATGACATGCATGGGTCGTGTCTTCTGATTGGTCGAACAGGCGCCATCAAGTTCAATGACGCTCTCAGTCGAGACGAGTGCCACAGCTTGGTGGGGTCCTTGTCCTCCTGCCAGCTGCCCTTCCAGTGTGCCCACGGGCGCCCGTCCATCGCACCGCTGGTAGACACCCTGTATTTGGACAGCGATGAAAAGGTGTGACTTTGTATGTAGAGATGTGTCAACAGCTTGGAAAACATAAAACCCATGTAAGGTGCAATAAGAATGTACATGCACTTTCGTATGCACAATCTTACATGTGGAATATTTAGCTTTTTCCTTGACTCTTTTTACTCCTTGCAGGAACCACTGAGACCCAACCTACGACGACTGAGAAGAATGTATAAAGCTTGGGAACTTTATAGAAATAGATAACTGTGAGTGTATTTTAAAATATTGCAGTACAAACCTGGATCAATTCTAGGCTATTTATTTGATGAAATAAGATTCGTTTTATTTATTTTTGCTTTCTACCAGTATTTGGAAGCATTAATGACACAAACATAAAACATATTTTGTTAATGTTTTTAATTGAAAAATGACATACTTTACATTGAAGAAGATTATTGGGAAAGTCAATCAACAGGATCTGTTAATCCTGAATTACACTATCCAAGGTCATATTGCTCAAGTCAAATTAGTTTTTTGTTTTTGTTTTTTCTATTTGTTTTCACCTCTTTTTGTTTATTACATCTTATTATTTATTGTTACTATTGTATTACTATTTCTTTGTGTTTATGTAGTCCTCAAGTTATCCAAGAGAAATGAAAAATAAGCATCTTTTGGGCTATTGGAATAGCCCAAACCATATCACAAATTAAGTTACAAAATAAATACATTTCTCCTTTAGCCTCAAGGGTGTTTTGCAAAATAATGCAACGTTGAAGGCGCCCCTTTCATGTGTGCTTATAAAACGTTATATATTATATATATGTTCATAGCCAAGATATTGACACGCAAAGATTGTTATCTTTTTTATATACAATTAGATTATGAATTGATTATTAACTTCTACAGAATGATTAGGTATCTTGACAAAAGCAACTCCGTCAACATCCTTGGGTCCTTGCGGTCACGTGGTTCGAGGTAAACACCACAGATGACGCTGGCGTCGGTAATCTCAGGCTTGTTGTGACTTTAAAAACATCACAACAACACAACTAAGGTGACAAAATGGAGTCTACTGATTATTATTTTTTAAGCGTCAGCTTTATGACATTGTTTTGTAGAATAGCCTATATATATGGACCAGTAGCATAACTGTAGTTCTTCATCCCATCTCATGCCATGATGTATCTTAATTCGGCGTTATATTACAATTATTTGAGGCACATGAGAGAATCTAATAATGTAGGCTATGCCATATTATGCTGAACTAAGAAAATACTTCGCCAGGGGCTATAAAATCCAATAGTTCCCCTACAACGCAAGGTTGTTTTACATAGGACAGGCCTATTTGTATGGAAAATAGTGTGACAGCTTTTGTTTTCCCCCTGAAGCTGAAGCTGTCGGTGCGTTGTATTATAAAAGAAGGTGCATATTCTTCCGAGCACATTGCATCGCCGATGAAGTGGATTTGTTGTGAATGGGTGAAATTTTAATAGACAATATGGCCTATGTCAACAAGCACAGGCGTACATACGATGGTTATATTTGTACTATAACGAGCATTCAAATAATATGCAGACAACAGTGGTTCCATTTGTTTTCTTTGCTTGGATGTTTAGATATTTGATCAGTTTCACTCCCCTCCACGGATGGTACGATCTGTGTTCATTCATAAAATTCTAGCAGAGTATAAAAGGAGGGGCTTGCATTTCAGTCATCTATGTACCAGGTATATACCTGGAGGGATAGTTTCCTGTATTGAACAAAGGGTGACATTTAAAATCAAGATATTGTAGTGATGTATGTAAACAGCGTGTCGCCTGACATGGACACAGCATCTGCCTGCAGTACAGAATCTATTGACGGGATTAACACATTCAAGAACTGCGAGAAGATCCGTGAAGATGCGAGGTCGGCAGCGTCCTCTTCGGAGGACAATGTAAAGGTATCAATGGATGTAATGTCTACGTTGAAGATTTAATGCAAGGCTACAGTCAAATCGACGACACGTAGCCGATCCCATAATGCCTTATGTACACAACATATCTTTCTCCTAATTGGAAGTAGTGGGCGTGATTTAGTCTGGATGAGATTATTTTTAAACTATATATGTATGCCTACAGTAGATGGTTTTATGTTTTACATGTCATTAATTGTGAATGGCCTATCATGGATGAACATGGGGGTATATACCTAATCACCATATGCTAGTTTTGTTATGACTCTGACGTCCTGGGACCGAATGGGAGCGTGTCGATGCAGCAGTTGATTGAGAAAAATAAATCCATTCAGGAGACTCCACAGCGACTCTGCGTCAGCGTTGACGTCAGACACAATGATAAAGTCAAATATTGATCCGGAGAAGGCTATTTTTGGATGTGTATATTTCAAGGAGGAGAACCAGTGTAAACTGCCCGTTTTACACAACTATATGATGTTATATACACGTATGGACTACACACGCGTCTCTGTGTCTCGGAAATTAATTCATGTACAAGATAAGATAATTAAATAATTGTTAATGGTTAAAGAAGTTACACTTAGAAACATTTTTCAGTATTTTATATTTGTTGTTTTCAGGATCTCTGCCAGGATATGGACATACAGGCCACCTCCTTTATTCCAACAGTCACTGCAATTGCTACTACCCCAGATTTCCAGTGGATGGTCCAGCCTACCATCATTACATCCGTCTCCCCGTCTCTCGGTAGCAAGCCGGCCAATAGCGTGCAGAGCTCTCCCCGAGCAGCATCCAAAGTGGGCGGGACAAAGGGGAAAAATTCTGCAAGGAAGGGGAAAGCAGAACAGGTCAGCCCAGACCCAGGCTCGGCATGCTGCACGCTGTGATGTGCATATATATGGCAATGTTAATTACATCTCGAGTGCACATGCATATAGTGCATGGTGCCCCCCACCCCATGTTGTGTGCATGCCCCCCTCCGATGGCAGTTCATTTATATTCAGGGCACAGCAAGTCTGCAACAATGGTCTATTTTTAGGAGCGATGCAGAAAAATATGTTTTTGACACCCCTTTTGCTGGGCGAATCAGGAACAGATGTAGCTGCTTTATTCCTCAAGGTTTGAACTGAACACTTTATCTAACCCTCCCAGCTCTCTCCAGAGGAGGAAGAGAAGAAAAGGGTGCGAAGAGAGCGCAATAAAATGGCTGCAGCCAAGTGTCGCAACAGGCGAAGGGAACTCACAGATACCCTGCAAGCTGTAAGTAAACAAAGGTCTGTTTATTTAGCCGTCGTTGTTACTTACCTCGCTATTCTTCCCCTGGCTGATATAAATCTTTTGGGATTTTCCATCTTTTATTTATTTTTCTTTTGAAGGAGACGGACACACTGGAGGAGGAGAAAGCCGCTTTTGAGTTAGAAATAGCGAACCTTCTGAAAGAGAAGGAGAGACTGGAGTGCGCCCTCTCCACACACAAACCCGTGTGTCAGATGTCAGAGGAGCTGGAGGCCATGTTCCAGGACGTCCCCACCGAGCCGCCCGACTTCCCCCCCAGCAGCCCGAGCAGCGAGGACAAGCTCCCAGAGCACGGCGGCCAGGAGAGCATTTCCCTCCAGGACAGCATGGACATACCCAGCGATCCGTCCACCGCCATATCCGGCAACTCCAACATACTGCTGTGTGCCAGCGCCGACATCAACGCCTGCGACCTGGAGCCGTCTTTAGACATCAAGGAGGGGCTCCTGGACAAGCTCATGTCCAATCTGGAGGACAACGCTCCGATGGAGACCGCCCGCTCGGTGCCAGACATCGATCTGAGCAGCTCTCTGGGGGTGTCCGACTGGGAGACGCTGTACAAGTCCGTTTCCAGTGACCTGGAGCCTCTGAGCACGCCCGTGGTGACCTCCACGCCGACCTGTAACAGCTACCTGTCTGTTTTCACGTTCGCATGTCCTGAGCTGGACCCGCTCCCAGAGGGAATAGACGGTCATAAAAGTGGAGCAGGCAAGACTGAATCAGTTGACATCCTCAACTCACCAACTCTCCTCGCTTTATAATGTCAAGAGGAGACGTTATTCTGATCTCGGATCTCTTTTTTCCAGATCCATGGTTTTGAAAATGTTCCAACAATGTATGCCCCAGTATTCTATGACACTTTAACAAAAAACTGCATTCATGACATGTATTGTGTGTGTGCCCAATCAGAAATATAAACTTTACATACAAGGTCATGTAGCTGAAAGCATGCCTTTTAAATTTCATAAAAGGATGATGAGTTGGTTTTATAGTGCATGCTGAGAAATGTCAGAGCTCATGCTTGATCTGTTACTAGATCTAAGATGTATTGTTGAATTTAATGTTACAGTTTGGTTTCGTGTCAGTGATGTGATGACTGCTGTGAAAGTTTTAACCATCCATGTTCTATACTGACATACCTCAAATCACCAACTCGTTAAACTCAGTGTTACAATGTTTATGGTTTTCCATGAAAACATCCATCTATATCTATCAAGATGTAATTTATGATAATTTATTTTTTTACTTCTGCGATTTTGACTTATTTGTCAAATAATTAAAACGAAAGAGCATTGATTGCTTATTTATGCTGGATAATCATAATAAATGTTCATTCAGTGATGTTTTTATAGTCTTCTGTTTGGGGGGGCTAAAATCAAGTTTTGAATCTGGATAACCTCTGCCTGTGCAGCCCGTTCTTATTAACCCTCCATGCTGCAGCCAGGCCATGCATGCAGTCCGATCAGTCTATGGGAGGAGCGCACTACTGGCCACACTTTTTTTTCTGTATTTTTTTTCTCTTTACATTCCTGCTTACGTTTGGTTGTCTCGGCTAATTTCCGCATTCCCAAATCCTTTCAGATTTGGTTTACTTTGAAACGGGCTGATGCAACGATTTCCACTTTTTAAAATCTATTCCAGACCATCGGCTGACCAGAAGAGAGGACATTTTTCGCACCTGGGATCAAAGTCAGGTCTGTGCAAAACGTAATAGTCCACATGTCGAAAAAAGAACAGCAGCCCGTATGCAGGAGTTATAAATAGACGCAATTCTGGACGTAATGCGTAGATCTAGTATGTGTGCATTGTGTAGCCTATGCAATGCATGGATATACATGAACATAGTTTTCATTATGTTTTTGTGTGGATATGATGACATGCTGTTGCCCATGCTGTAAGCTAATCTCTTTTCTTTGCACACAGCTAACGTTACATGTGCAATAATGACGTGGGAGCATGTTTTTACTTTATAGCCTTTACGTGGTTTATCGGTATGGCGATGTTTGTGCTTTGTATGGTATTGTAATGTTTCTGTAGATATTGCTTTTAAATGGAAACATCTCCAGATACAAAGCGGTTTTTTCTACCGCTGCTTTTGCAGTGAAAGGGAAAGTTACGTAAGATAAGTGTCCGCACTCCAAAAAAACTTCCGCTTTCAAATTAACTCATGATTAGGCGGTTCAAACCGGATGAAACCTTAAACTCAAATTTTTCAATTTTGTCTACAATGTATTCGTAACAATCGCATAATAGTAGTCTACATCGTTGTTTTGAAAAAAAAGGAAAAATTCCTGGTTTACTGTTGCCAACTAGTGGTTGAAAAAAACTTGAAGTTTTGCCTCTCAAAATTGACTACGTAATTTCTCCACCTCTTATTAACGGCCCCTCGCCTGATCTGTCATAAAACGTCTTTCAGCCAGGCCTATATCGATTATGGTAGACTGATGGATACGGATAAAAAATATTTATCAGTTTGCATAGTCACAGATAGATGATAATACAATACAGTTTCTATGATCCTCTATGAAAAAGATCAGATTGTATTCTGTGCCCATGCCTGTATGTATTTAAATTGGTTAGTGTGGAGTGTGTGTTGTTGGAGGCTGGTTTAAGCAGCCTCACCTGGCCAGTCAGACTGATGAGACTCTGGGGTTGGGTGAGGCTGCACACCTGCTCTGCTTGTTCAAACTATCTCAAACAATAAACCGGTTTATTGTGTTTAGGTGTGCAGCCTCACTCAGCCCCAGAGTCCAATCAGTTAGACTCAGACCAGGTGCTTAAACCAGCCACCAGCACACACACTCGAGGGGAGCGCTAACATGTCAGCACGTACGACCTGCTCTGCCTTTTCAAACCTTTCTCAAACTTTACAATAAGCCGGTTTAATCATCACCTGCCTGTGTCCGGCCGTTGTGGCAGGGGAAACTGCCACAGTTAGATTCAGATGTCTTCAAGCTCTGTATTCACAACAGTTGAACCAACTACTTATAAAGACATACTAGCAAGCATAGAAATACAATAATAAAATGCTACCCATACAACCTGGCCCATGCCACATACTTACAATAGGTTAAACACGTTTCACAGCATCACAGGTTCTCCTTGAATCAAGGCATCTCTTGAATGTCTTGATTTTTTTTTCGTCTTTTTTCCTTCCAGCTGTGGTTAAGACCGAGGCTGACACGATGCCAGGTCAAATCCCAGATCCCTCTGTGACAGCTGGCTCCCTGCCTAGCCTGGGTCCCCTGGCGGGGCTCTCTGCCACCACGCTGACCGACCAGCTCCGGTTCGGTGACCTCCAAGATTTTGGAACCATGCTCTCCCCACTCCACTTCCTAGACAAGCTGGGGAAAGGGACTTTGACCATCAAAGCTGAGGTATGAGGCGTTATAGAACACGGAAGAGAACTTGCAAACATTATCATTGTCATGTTTGCGTCTTGAGACTGTTTTTTTCCCCCCTCCTTGTCACCCAGAGAGATGACGAGGCCGATCGCCGTAAACGGAGGCGAGAAAAAAACAAAATGGCCGCGGCGCGATGTCGGAACAAAAAAAAGGAGAGGACGGATTATCTACAAATGGTGAGATTTCAACCAAGATGTCATTGCAAACGTTCTCAATTTCGACATTCGTCCCATTATAAATATTTTCTCCCTCGTCTCTCAGGAGTCGGAGCGGTTGGAGATGATGAACTCTGACCTCAAGTCCCAGATCGAGGAGCTAAAGCACGAACGGCAACAGTTGATCCTCATGCTGAACCGACATCGGCCCACGTGCATCGTCAGGACCGATAGCGTGAAGACCCCCGAGAGTGAGGTAAACCCGCTGCTGGAACAGCTGGGGGCCAAGTGAGGGTCCTGCTGGCGTTCCTCCAGGAGGCGGTGGGCAACTACAAGCAGCACACGTGGCGAAGGGGAACCATGCCATGCATTTATCATCACAGCTCTTAAAACGCAATGTCAATCAATCAAGTCAGACACTGCTCTAGCAGTTGAATCTCTCTCTCAATGTCTCTCTCTCTCTCTTGCAATCTTTCTCTAGCTGCCACAGAACATGAGAGTATTTGCAATGCAAACAGCATAATAGCCGTTTCATGAAAGTAAGTTAGTTAAGTTTAGAGGGAAGAGAGAGAGAGAGAGACTCTTAAAAGGTCACATCACATTTCCATGTAGATAATCACATGATTATTCTTAAACATTTGATGGCTGAGTGGTTGAAAAGTGTTTTGTTATGGTCATCATTATTGTTTTGGACGCAGGCGTCACATATGCACATATATATGTTTATTTACAGACTGTTTACATTGTACTACATTGATATATTCTGTTATGTTCATTTTTTTTATACTTTTGTATGTGTCATGTAGGCTAAACAAGCTTTAAGCTGTCACAGATTGTGGTGTGTTTTGTATTTCTACAAGAAATAAATGTATAGGGTTTTTTATATTTCCCTTAATGTCGTTGTATATTGATGATTTTAGGGTTATGATATGGCCAAGTTTTTGGGTGGCTTTCATCATGAGCCAAATGCTGCAGATCAGACTGGGAACATTGCAAGGTAAGATTAGTCGTGGTCAAAGGAGCCATTATTTCCATCAGCAAGGATTTTATGGATTAACATAGCTAGGCAACCTCCACCCAACTTTATAATATTGCACAGTAGGCCTGCCATATTTGAGTGATTGTTGGGTTGGGTAGTGTGGAGTGTGTGTTGTTGGTGGCTGGTTTAAGCAGCCTCACCTGGTCCGAGTCAGACTGATTAGACTCTGGGGGGGTGAGGCTGCACACCTGTGGGTCATCAGCCAATCAAGGCTCACAGGTTAAACCAGCCACCACACACACACTCAAGAGGAGCGCTAGCATGTACCATCTGATCTGCTTGTTCAAACCACCACAAACTTAAAATAAACCGGTTTAATCATCTGCCTGTGTCTTGCTGTTGGAGAAGCCCTGGAAAGCCATAGTAGATGGCTTGTGGCAGGGGGAAACTGCCACATATAGTATATAAGTAGTGTAGTGTGTAAGTAGTATAGTATATAAGTAGTGTA
>OMNO01021265.1:0-16201 GCA_900303215.1 Trachyrincus scabrus | reverse complement strand
GGGGGGTTGTTCATACTCATACTGTGTGTGTGTGTGTGTGTGTGTGTGTGTTGTCCTCCTGGTCTCTAGGTGGGAAAAGGCTGCTGTACTGCTCTCAAGGCGCTTGGAGCCATAGTGTGCATAACAGAGATCGACCCCATCTGTGCTCTGCAGGCCTGGTGGGTAACAAACCAGCGCTCCCACTCATCCATTAGCAGATCAATATGGTTCCATGGATAACCTTTATTTAGTCCTTTCATCTGTGGAAATCATTGATTTGGTGCCATGCTCTTTTTCACTGAGTCCATGGGTGGGCGTCGCCGCTGTTTGTTTAATTTACTCTCCCTTGATTATGTCTATGTTAAGCATTAAGCGTATTTTTAAAAAGTTTTAAAAATGTTTTTAAATGTAACTGTTCCCACACAGCATGGATGGCTTCCGAGTGGTCAAGCTGAATGAGGTCATTCGGCAGATGGACCTGGTGATAACCTGCACTGGTAAGCTCTCCCATTGAGCTACTCTAATACTACTCTCAATAAATCATATGGCACTAAGCCCCGAAATGTTGACTTAAAAAAGGCCCTATTAAAATAGCATCATCGTATGTTGACTAAAGAAAAATAATCCTGTTTACAAATTCAATGCATTTAGGGAAATGTGTTCCTGCAGTAACATTGAATCCAAGTCAAATGTAATCTAACATCAAAACCAACGAAAAACTATGTTTCTTTATGTAGTAAGCCAATATAATTCTGATTTAACAATATCATTTATGCAAACAGCACAGCTTTATAGTATAAGGCACCTTGCTCAGTGAGGAACAACTACAACCAGTGGGTTCGCTTGCTATCTAGCAATGTAGACGACATTGATTTCTTGTAGTCTGTGGTCTGTAGTACGAGTGCAGAGAGAGTACGGTTATATTGCTGGACACTGACACAAGACAGGTCAAGAGTTCATAATCATTCTATAAACAACATTTCTGTAAACCACATGTCTACTCAGTATAGCGCCACAGTGGAATCTTCCTCTCAAGAAAATCGTTATCTATACGTGTTATCGAACTGTACTTGTTCAAGCTTACGTGAATTCGATTTGTTTCCTCTACATTCAGGCAACAAGAATGTTGTTACCAGGGAACAGCTAGACCGGATGAAAAACGGCTGTATAGTGTGCAACATGGGACATTCCAATACCGAGATTGACGTGGTGGGTAATGGTGGATCGATACAAACCATAGCCTAGATCTGTGTGTTCAGCTTGGCTTCTGTGTTTTAATGTCTACTTTCGGATGCCTTTTTCAGTATAACAGGAAGTAAGTAAGTGGTTTTGTATACATCCACAGGCAAGCCTGCGCAGTCCAGAGCTGACCTGGGAGAGGGTCCGGTCTCAGGTGGACCATATCATCTGGCCTGACGGCAAGAGGGTGGTCCTACTGGCAGAGGTATTGAACTTCTCCAGAGTCTATGGATTTACGGACCCATGACATACATTTTGATAATGCAAATCAATGTCACTTTATTTGTTTAGCAGCTTTCATTCTGACTTTGCAGTTTTAGTGCGTTACACAACATTTCACAACCATTTCCAATGACACAAATAAAATGTGAGGATGAAAACATATAACAATAAAATGGGAAAACAATAGAATGCATGAAGGTAAAAGACTTCTCTGGTATTCTGGGGTGGTGTTTCACTGCTTTAGGATATGGTCAGTAAACGCTCTTGTAGGATACCTTGGAAATGTGAAAGGCCACCAGCAGAGCACCTAAGGGCTCCTGTTGGGAGTTAGGAGCCAGAAATATAATAAGGTGCTATTCCATTGAGAGCTTTATAAACAAGTAGGAGGGCCGTCAATTAATTATTTGCAAAGACTGGCAAATAATTAATTGAAGGCTAGTTTGGCAATATTCCTCAAGCGAAAGAATGAAAAGTAACGGCAAGAAATGTTACTTCTGGTTTAGTCTGAGGAGTGAGTTCTCAAGCTATTAGAAAGCACATCACTTTGGATGCAGGTCCATCTAAGATTACGCAACAAAGTAGACAGACTGATTGTGTTGTAGCTCAGTATGGATTTTCTAAGAACTCCTGCTGTGTGCTTGAGATTCACTTTCCCTTCTGAATATTATCACTGATTGTCTCATGGTATCTTAACTCCTTACAACTGTGATGTCAGGCCTTTGTATCATGGGTTTCTATGTCAGCGTCTACACTTGGCTGTCTTCCATTCTCAGCTGTTTATCTTTTCATCACTGCAGGGCCGGCTCCTCAACCTGAGCTGCTCCACAGTGCCTACCTTTGTTCTGTCCATCACTGCTACAACTCAGGTTTCTGGTTAAACCCCCCTCTCCTTTATACAATTTACTTCTACACTTCTACACTCACAAAACACAATACACAGAAACACAAATATGGCCACCGAGCATATCAATGCAACATTTAAATGAAGGAGGAAGAAATTAACAAAACAAGTGAATATAATTGTTTACAGTACAATGACTCAATGTAATCTGTTTCTGTGAACCCGCAGGCCTTGGCTCTGATTGAACTATTCAACGCCCCAGAGGGACGATACAAACAGGATGTGTATCTGCTGCCGAAGAAGATGGGTAAGATGGCTGGTCTACTATTTCTCAATGACGCTTGACTATATCATCCTTGTGTGAAGTCACTTTGGCCCCACTTAGCTGAATAAAGCTCATTGTTGCCACCTAGTGTTCAGACATCAACAATGTTGGAAGTCAAACTGCATGAAAGTAATGGAATAAAATCGTTCTCTTCTAGATGAGTATGTGGCCAGCCTGCACCTACCTAACTTCGATGCCCACCTGACTGAGTTGACAGACGAGCAGGCAAAGTACATGGGCCTCAACAAAAATGGCCCATTCAAACCCAACTATTACAGGTACAATTGTGTTGTGACAATGTGCATTATGATTTAGATCCTTATAATACAATCTTTTTGTATTTTGCTGCTGATAAAAATGAATCGTCTTCACAGGTATTGATGGGACTACCTGGTGGCTTGGGATGAAGAAAAAGTATTTGACATTTTCTTTTGTTATTTTAGGTGTTGCAAAATTCATGATTTATTTCACTTATGCTGAATGTAACTCCAATTAGCAATATAAGACACTGTGTTAGATACAATTAGGAAAATAAACATTGAGATTAGCACTAATATGTGATAGTATAACATTACATGTCTGTCACATGTTAAAAAGCCTGCTTGCATGCTGTCATCCCTGTGTATTAATTTAATTGAAATTGCAAGTTCAGACCACTGTTGATTTGTCTACTTACTCTGGATTTATGCACCATGCCAAACAATGGCCAGAAGTTGATTCCTGAGATATCATTTAATGTATGTTTTGATCTGTGCATGCCATTAAATCATACTGTGGGCTCCCACCGGCCATGGTTGGAGTGGACCTGGACTCTTAATACTGTAATCAATACTGTAATTTACTATTTTTACATATTCACATGTCACATGGAAAGACTACTGTCCCCAAAAAGGAAAATCATATTTAAGAAAAAACACTATTGATTATATATATCCCCGTTTGAGTGTATGATGTTGGCACTTAACATCCATTCATACAGACATAAATGCTCTTATAAACATATACAGATTGTTCTGAACAGCTGGAAAGCAGAGGGACGTTTATAAAGTGTACAGAACCCTTTTGGTATGTGTGATTACTGTTAAAGGTCACAGACTCACAGACTCTCTCCAAGAGTATAATTAGTGTGCAATGTATAGTGTGTTCAAAGCAAACAACAGACATTTTCAAATTGCTGCTGCTTATTTGGCGATTAATTCTGAACTTTTATTTTAGATCATTTAAATTTCTTTGTCAAACTGTAAAATTGTATTGTTGTTGTGTCTGAATAGTA
Organism: Trachyrincus scabrus; assembly: GCA_900303215.1. NCBI lineage: Eukaryota > Metazoa > Chordata > Actinopteri > Gadiformes > Macrouridae > Trachyrincus > Trachyrincus scabrus. The sequence goes on along the minus strand of OMNO01021265.1, from coordinate 12,322 downwards.
CCTTTGTAGTATTGTTAAACCTTCCACAGTATAAATGTGCCTTTTGAATATTTTTTTAGAAGTAGATTGCATTTCCACATTACTTTAAACCCCAAGTGGTTAACCCGCTGTCTTCCTCTGACTGCTTCCGCATAATATATTAAAATATTCACTTAATGTTAACAAGAGATTTGAGACTATATTGTCATATGATTTTCACTGATTTGTTTCAACAGAGTTAGCTCAAATAAAAGTTTGTGCTTTAATTATTAAAATATAGCCTATATGTACTCATTATGTATGTAAATAATGTATTAGCAATACAGTCTACATTGTCATTGAAGAAAGCTAAACAAAACTAATTTAAGCAGTGATTTTGTGCGATTGTAAAAGTTTGAGTCTCACAATGATGGCATACGAGCTCAAATCTGAGTGCTGTAAAGGTTTAAAATCAACAGCGTGTAGACTGGCCACTATAGACATATTCATTAAAATCCCCTTCTGAAAGCTTCATCCACTCACGCAAAATTAGTTTTCTTCAGTAGAATATCTCAGTATATCAGGAAACAGGGCGTAACTCCACCCCTTGCAGATTTTGGTTTCCGGCCCAGGCCCTGTGCCCTCCCCCCAGAAGTTCTGCTATAATCTGCTGGATAGGACTGCTGGATCCGACATTATAAAAGTTCAAATAGTGAGCAAGAGAATAGAAAGGTCAAGCTTGTTAGATTATTCAGTGTAAACATCCTTTATTCACAATTCAAAGCTTAGCCTAGGTCTAACTATGCTAACGGTGAACACCTTCATGAATGTTCCTGAAAATGCTTTTATGTGACATTCTTTGGATACCGGTCATTCAATTCCTAACAGCTAGCCCTGTTGGCTGAGCGACAGTTGGCTGGGCTTTTATGTGTGCTGTCCCACTCTAGAATATTCACTGGCTCAGCCCCCACTGCCTCATCTGCTAATATTAACAGTTGACTCACTGAGGCTGGGGAGCTGAGAGCATTCTAGAAACTTGCTTTTGACTATATAAGCAAAAGGTGGGAGTCAGTTTAGGCATGACTTTTGGGAAGAACCACACAAGAGGCAAGACCTGTTTCAAGCGACATACTCTGGGGAACTCGACTGAGATCCTTCAGAAGCTAAAAGGGATTTTCACTTATAGAGTAAGTAAGGGATTATATGAAAATGTTTTATTACACTGTTTATTTAATATTATTACCATTATTAACCCTGCCTTGAGAGAATTCCACAGAGCCACAGAACATATAGCAATTAATTATTAAGTATATTGATTTCTTTGGAATAATATATGGTTATGAAATGCATCAACATTTTGGTAAGATATGATTTAGATTTTACAATATTGTTTTATTTTATTTATTTGTATTGTCATTGTCATTTGTCATTGTATCATAGTATGACATTTAAGCATAATACTTAAAGGAATAATACAGCCTAAAACACTTTGACATTGTTATAAACGACTATTGGTGATGTACAATGCACCCCAGGTCCTATTTGACCATTTTGTGTAGATTTCTGTAGACGCTACTATGTCACATGGAGACCTACTTAAAACCCATGGGTTTAATAGGAGATTAAGTCTTCAAATAGCTGTAGCATCAACCATAAGTATCAGATATTAGTTTCATTTCCATATGTCAACAACTCAGGGGTTCTCGCTCAGAATTACTGCATATCCAATTTTTGCAATGTTCCTATGGCGAGGAATCAGTAATTTAGGAAAATAGCACACTGGAGCCGAAGTACAATATTACACATATCGGAAAAATAGGACATGGGGTGCTTTATACATCACCAATAGATGTTTTATAACGATGTCAAAGTGTTTTAGGCTTTACTTTAAACTTCATATTGTTACTTTGCTAAACTATAAATAACTATTGACTACACAAAAAATATATCATTTATATTTTAAAAAAATCTCACATAGATACAAGCATAACATTTGTCGTTTTTCAGTATTATTGAAATGACGGCCTTATCATCTAACAATAATATTACAATGACATTTCAATTATTTCCCTAGGCACAATAAAGCAATATCCAAGATGTCTTCAGCAAAGGGAATATCAATAGGCATTGATTTGGGCACCACCTACTCCTGTGTGGGTGTATTCCAGCATGGCAAAGTGGAAATTATCGCCAATGACCAGGGAAACAGGACCACACCAAGCTATGTGGCTTTCACCGATTCAGAGAGGCTCATTGGAGACGCTGCCAAAAACCAGGTGGCCATGAACCCTTCCAACACAATCTTTGATGCCAAGCGCCTTATTGGTAGAAAGTTTGATGACCATATTGTGCAGTCTGACATGAAGCTGTGGCCTTTCAAGGTCATCAGCGATAACGGAAAGCCCAAAGTCCAAGTGGAGTACAAGGGAGAGACCAAGGATTTCTTCCCAGAGGAAATCTCCTCTATGGTTCTGGTCAAAATGAAGGAGATAGCTGAGGCCTATTTGGGGCAACGGGTGTCAAATGCAGTCATCACTGTTCCGGCTTACTTCAACGACTCCCAGAGGCAAGCTACCAAGGATGCCGGGGTTATTTCTGGCCTGAATGTGCTGAGGATCATTAATGAGCCCACTGCAGCGGCCATCGCCTATGGTCTCGACAAAAGCAAACGAGAAGAGAGAAATGTCCTCATCTTTGACCTGGGTGGAGGTACCTTCGACGTGTCCATCCTCACTATTGAGGATGGCATCTTCGAGGTGAAGGCCACCGCAGGAGACACGCACCTGGGTGGGGAGGACTTTGACAACCGCATGGTGCAACACTTTGTGGAAGAATTCAAAAGGAAACACAAGAAGGACATCAGCCAAAACAAGAGAGCGGTGAGACGGCTTCGTACAGCATGTGAGAGAGCCAAGAGAACCTTGTCCTCTAGCTCGCAGGCAAGCATTGAAATCGACTCTCTCTTTGAAGGCATTGACTTTTACACCTCCATTACAAGGGCCCGCTTTGAGGAGCTCAACTCTGAGCTCTTTAGGGGAACGCTGGAGCCTGTTGAGAAATCCCTGCAAGACGCCAAGCTAGACAAGAGCCAGATCCAGGACATCGTCCTCGTTGGCGGCTCCACGAGAATCCCCAAGATCCAGAAGCTCTTGCAGGACTTCTTCAACGGCAGAGAACTGAACAAGAGCATCAACCCGGATGAGGCTGTGGCCTATGGAGCCGCGGTCCAGGCGGCTATCCTCATGGGAGACACTTCGGGGAATGTTCAGGACCTGCTGCTGCTCGACGTGGCTCCTCTGTCCCTGGGCATCGAGACTGCAGGTGGAGTTATGGCCACTCTGATCAAGCGCAACACCACCATCCCCACCAAGCAGACCCAGGTCTTCTCGACGTACTCCGACAACCAGCCAGGGGTACTGGTCCAGGTGTATGAGGGCGAGAGGGCCATGACCAAGGACAACAACCTCCTGGGAAAGTTTGACCTGACGGGTATTCCCCCCGCCCCGAGGGGTGTGCCTCAGGTGGAGGTAACCTTTGACATTGACGCCAATGGTATTCTGAATGTATCCGCGGTGGACAAAAGCACTGGAAAAGAGAACAAGATCACCATCACGAACGATAAGGGCCGGTTGAGCAAAGAGGAGATCGATCGGATGGTTCATGACGCGGATAAGTACAAGGCGGAAGACGACATTCAGAGAGAGAAAGTAACAGCCAAGAACTCCCTTGAGTCCTATGCCTACAACATGAAGAGCAGTGTAGAGGATGACAACATGAAAGGGAAGATAAGTGAGGAGGACAAAAAGAAAGTAATTGAAAAGTGCAACCAGGCTATCTCCTGGCTGGAGAACAACCAGCTGGCAGAGAAGGACGAGTACCAGCACCAGCAGAAGGAGCTGGAGAAAGTGTGCAACCCCGTAGTTTCAAAGCTGTACCAGGGGGCCGCTCCAGCAGGAGGCAGCAATGGGGGACAGGGCGGGGCCAGTTCCAAGGGCCCCACCATTGAGGAAGTAGACTAGTTTAATGGCATTTATATTAACTACACATGTAATGTTTTCAGAAATGGTATGACTGTTGATGATAACTCTTATTATTTTAATGATATTGTTTTCAATGTGTATTTCTGCTTTGGTTATCCAAATAAAAACAACACAAAGTAGCATCTTATTAGTTTGATATTCTATCACACCTTTTAATGTTCCATATGAAGATGGACGATTAGTCAGATTTTACTTGATAAATTAAATCTGCTGTAGGAATCCAGTAATTGCATCAGACAGCACCTGGAGACAAATTATAACAAGGTATAATATCTAAGCCAGATCCATGAAGCAGGAATGTAAAATAAATAAATAACGTAACATTTACACTAGATGGCAGTCTTTAGCTGTGTCAGATACATTACTTTTGACGCCCAGGGTTGATCTCGCACTGTGATAAGGTTGTTAGGTAAAGCGTGCACATAATTGCGTATTGAAATGTATTGTAGTACGCCCCAATATTTTCAAATGTATTATGTATATGTATTATGTATAAATTATATATATATATATTTTTTTTATATATGATATACTATATTTCCCATCACGTTTAACTGTAACAATTATAAGCACTCACAACGACTCGAATAAGTTATAACAGTGGTGATGTTATTCAAATATCTCTAGATATTAATAAGCCAGACCTTAACAATACCTGTCTAAAATAGCTACATACATTTCCAGGGTCAACGATTGTAGTCACTAGAAAAAAACACACCAGTCTTGTCAGCAACCAAAGGGTTAAGCTGTAGACAGCGGCTGTGTTGCCTGGCTTGTGTCGTTGAGGGAGGATACTTGTTGAGAAGCAACAGATTCTCCGAAGGAGAGAATCCTATGTCCCTCGAGTCGACCCTTTGACAGTTAAAAAATCGATGGATTATGTTGACGTCTGATTAAGCTACGCCGTTTCATCATTGGGACATTACAAAAGTTTTAATTATTTGTTGTATTTTTTTTCCCCGCTTGGATAAAAAAAAAAACCAAACATATTTTGGATAACATTTTGGAGAGAAAAGGTGCGGACTGGAAATCTATTTCCCTCCCATCACTGAGTTATAGTTAGGCTCCGGCAGGGAGGTCTGCGATTCGGTCAGTCTCCTCAGCATCCTCCGGGTTTCTTCACATCACATTAATGAGCAGGAGCCTATAGTCTTTCGTAGTCTTCTTGATGTGTTTTGAAGTAGTCTACTTCATTCTATTGAAGCAACCACTGTGCAACAGAGGACATTTACCGGTACTCTGTTTTCGTGCGCCATCGCGTTGGAGCCGTTTCAAACGGAGTTGTATTGTAACAGGTGGTTTTTGTTTTTTTACAGTTGTGCCGTCCTTTTCACTCGGGCTAACTAGTCAGTCTAACAAATATCTTTTTAATAAATGATCCGCACGAGCAAGTACAAGGATTTCGCTCTGCAAACAAGGTGGGTTCACCATTAATTTTTATTGCATTTTCCACGCGGAGAGATCAGTCAATAACCCCCCAAAAAAGTCACTCCCATCTAAATGATAAGCTCGGTGTGTGTGTCGTCTTATCGAGGGCGCAAGTCAGGTAACAAGCCTCCGTCTAAATCATGTCTCAAGGAGGAAATGTCACGAGGGGAAGACTCGGACAAAATCATTATCAACGTCGGCGGCACGCGACACGAAACCTACAAGAGCACCCTTAGAACCCTGCCGGGCACGCGGCTGGCGTGGCTCGCCGACCCGGCAGACACACAGCAGGTGAACTCGGACACAGACTCGGCGCCCGCCAGCACCAATGAGTTCTTTTTCGACAGGCACCCCGGGATCTTCGCCTACGTGTTGAACTACTACAGGACCGGCAAGCTGCATTGCCCCGCCGATGTGTGCGGACCGCTTTTCGAGGAGGAATTGGCGTTTTGGGGTATAGACGAGACCGACGTGGAGCCGTGTTGCTGGATGACTTACCGCCAGCACAGAGACGCGGAAGAGGCTCTTGATATCTTCGAACCCCCGGACCCGGATGACACCGACGACGACAGAGAGATGCCGAGGCGGTTTGGCATCGAGGACTGCCCCGACAGGTCGAGGGGCTGCTGCGAAGTTTGGCAACCAAAGATATGGGCCCTATTTGAGGATCCATACTCGTCCAGGGCCGCCAGGGTAGGTTGACCAGTAGTATTGTTGCCGTCGTTTCTCCTTATAAAGATTGAATTTCCATGTATAGTTTGTCCATTTAACATTTAACAATTCAGGATACCTTTAGCGAGGTCAACTTCAGTTGGCGCAATGAAAAGGCGCGCGTGATGCTAGCCAAATCAACAGGTGTACCGTTGATCAACTGACAACAAGGCCGTGCACGAGCCTTGCACGGGCTTTTGTCAATGATTGTGTCTGTACAATAAAATAAAATAAACACACTACTAACACATTAACTTAGCTATATAAGTCCAATGTATTATTATTATTATTATTATTATTATTATTATTATTATTATTAATAACTTCAAGGTAGGACATATATAAGTAATGCTTGCCTACATGTTAAAGGTGCTGGTGGCCCCTTATCACTAACCTTAACTCTACATAAAAATATGTGTTTATTAAACATGGTGTATCGGTGGTGACCATCTTTAGTTCATAGCCTACAAGCCGCACATGCCTGTTGAGTGTTTTCATCTCAGAATATGGAGAGCTCGAAGCGTTTAAAAGTGTTTTGCAGCAAATGGCTGTGCAACAAAGCAGGAAGGTTTAGTAGGTTAGGGTTAGTGAGAGGGTGAGGGTTAGGGTTAATAGGGTGAGGGTTAGGGTTAGTAGGGTTAGGGTGAGGGTTTGGTATTGAATGACATTACAGTTGCGTGGCAAATGGCAGTGGATAGCTATCAAGTGTATCAGTATAAAATAGAAATCCATAGATGTAGGAAAGTCGAGCTTATGTCCATTATATTTGTATTTAAGGTCTCTCTCAATGTACAATTAGCGCTAATGCTCTCACAGCTCCTATTCAGCTTGCAGTGATGGCAGCTATAGCAGCAGTGTCTGTGATTCTACCCTGTGACTATCAATACATCACTTTTATGATGGAAAGACTGAAGATTGAAGATTATTATGATGGTTTACCTTGATAAAAAATAATAAAAAATACATTATACATACAATATTAAGGCATTCTGGACCTTGGTGATAAGCTCTCTGTATATGTATCAGACTCTAATGTCTCGACCCCCCCCTGCTCCTCTCATTCATGTATGTATGTGTGCTCGATATGTGCACCCTAAAAGGCTGCAGAGTGCATTTTCAGAGACTCATATTACCTTTATGGCCTTTTTATTTTCCAAGAGCCTTCAAGTCCATCTCACATAATGTGATTCTTAAAAGCCAAGGTCCATCATTTACACACCATATCCGCTACAATATCAACATGGACAGGGGTCTTCCAGTGTAAGGGGAGCTAACGCTAAAGGCAGTGGTTTTCCTTAATCCTATAGGTCTATAAATGCTTTCAGATCAGTGAATGTAACACATACATGGGGAATGGTATTGTACCACTTTGATTCATTCACGACGTTTAAAAAAACTAGTTGGCACCACTCTTGATATGTAATCAGATTTAGCGTGCATCTCACAGAGTCCTATTTAAATGTCAGCATTAAAGTAATATAGACAGACAGACATGGAATAACAGATTGTGCTGTTGTTTTTCTTAGATCTCTAGCTGTATTACTGTTGGTGTTGCATTGCATGCACCCAATAAGATTATGTAGTTAATAAGATTTAAAATTGGAAACTCCAAATCCATAATGTTCAGCATTTTAGAATGTCACCTGTGTTTTTGGAAAAATACACCAATGTGGAAAACATGTAAATGGTTGTCCAACACAGAAGTTATTAAAAAAAAGTCAACCCTTTTTTAAACATGTTTTTCAGAATAGCCAATATATGTACACACACATCCAGAGAAGTAATGATACCAATACCACAATGTAAACAGACGAACGCTTCAGTGTTTACACTGCCACTGTAGAGCAGAGCCAGACCCACCAAGCTGGTTAGTGAAAAATAATATAATGTAGAGATGTAATATGAAAATGATCATGCCAATGGCCTCTTTTACTCACTCCAAACATTCATTAAAAGTGTTTTACTACAGCACACTAGTGCCATCATTTATCCATCTGTATTTCATGGTGACTCATTGTGAAAAACAAACAAAAATACATCTTTCAGAAGACTTTGTGAGAATCTCTCCAGTCTGCTCACCGTTTCTCCTCCTTTGCCAGTTTCTATACATAGCAGCTCTCAGCGCTTGATGAATTGTCACCTACCAATCACTAGAGACGATCTGTGTGTGTGTGCGTGTGTGCGTGCGTGCGTGTGTGCATGCGTGCGTGTAGGAAGCTAAGGGGGGGTTCTAATCCTATGTAATTATGTTTGTTTGTTGTGCCTAGGTCTTCAATGTTTGCTGAGAAGAAATGGGCTCCCCTTGCTGTGAGAGCAGCAGATGCATTAGAGATTAAACCTACAACTCTCTTGTCAAACAGTTAACGTCACAAGCCACTCCATACCCGAGCAATACAACTTTCTTTAGGATGTATAGTAGCCTATTATACCGCTTGGTATCAGAGCTCAGAGCTCTCAACAAATGTGTATTTTGGAAAATATCAACTGAGATATTATGTGTGTCACTTCAGTGTGGATTTATTTATTCTTTCCTCGGTTGGAAAATCCTCTCCTGAGGATGTGGCGTGTAAATTGGCTGTTAGAAAATGCAGGTTTTTAAACTACATTCTATCGTTCTAATTGGTTTTAACACGATTACACGTCTACTTTCAGCTGTGTGACTTCAGTTGTTCTTTGGGATTGAATAATGTCATAATGTTTTGATTTTATGCAGTTTAACATTTTAAATAATACCACTTGGGTTCTTAATACTCACTATTACTATTGTTGTTATTATTATTATTATTATTATTATCATAATTATTATTATTAATTCTTGTTGTGTCATTCTAGCTATTTTTGATGCTAAGGGATATTCAAACCACAAAGACAGTTTCAGGCACCTGTCATCTAAATCAGCAGTCAGACCGCTACTCGTGCAAGCTTGACATTTGGTCTACTTTGAAGGGAGTTCTGATGGTAGTTCAAAAGCTGGTGACCAGCGACCAGAACCTGTGACCAGATCCAGGAGAGATCAGTTGATGTGTACCTTTACCCAAGTGCTGTACTTGTAAAATACTGCACTGTAACGAGTGTTAGGTTAAGCCTTTCAATGCAAACACCTCAGTTTTTCCTCCAATAAATGCACCTGTAAGTACTACATAGTTTTACATTAAAGCTATTTTTCCATGCAAGCTGAAGGCTACATCATACAGTCTTTAAATTGTGTTTTTAAATGCTGCTGTTATTTATGATTTAAAGATTCTTCACACCACATCGCAATTTTCAACAATTAAATGTACTTTTAAAATACACAATTTCACATGAAGTAACTCAGTACTTTCACTTGAATAGTTCATGGACTGTTTTTCTTTGAGGGTATTTTCTACATGTAGTTAATAATAGGAAATGAGCACTTGTTCCACTCTGTGTGGGGAACCGGTCTGTCTTTATAAGAAGCAGCTGCAGGTGACGGTCCACAGCTGTAGGTGATGACTGTTATCGGACAGCTGCTCAGCTGCTGCTGTTTTCTGGCTATGCCTCTCCAGCTGCATGGCCTGGGTCCTGACATCTTGGCACGCCTTCTCAATTTGCTGGTTGGCTCCTGACATGTGTCCCCTCTAGGGAGTCTGGTGGAGCTGTTGTTGGTATATAGACTGTTGGAGCACCTGCTGACCTTCTGCAGGGCATTATAAGCATTATCCAGTGTTTGCATCTCTCGTATGCTCTAATGTTAGATTAGTAGGCAGGCGCTGGCAGTTAATCATTGATGCAATTTTATGATGCTACCTTGCTATCTTTGTTTTCATAGGAACATTTATTAAAAATATGAATAAACAAAAATAGTATTAAGATTCCAAAATAAAATAAAAGGTTTCCTTGTCGAGTTTATAAATAGATGTAGGCTATTATATATTACCATTTCCCGGGAATAGCGATTCTGTGAAATGTTGCAGTATTGTGACAATACTGTGACGGTGTTTAAATGTTCTAATACTAAATCGTAAACATGATGTAGCAGTTACCCCTGGGGCTTATACTACGAAGCAAGTTCAACATACCCAGGATATCTTTTCGCTAGCTGGCTTCACTAAGCCTAACAACCGCAATCGCACATAACCGTCGACGGTGGTTATCAACTCGTTAAGTCAACCCAGGTTTTCCCAATCTAGCTATGTACGTAAAAGGGGCGGTGTTTGCACCATATGACCAATCGCAAACACGGATACGTTTACCAAAGCCGCATATTTTACTCAAGATGGGCAAACTATAATATTAAACAAATATAAAAAATATAATCCAGGCTAAAAGCAACACAGTTGCTGCTGCCAACGTCAGGAAGGAAACCTAGCAAAAAACTGCAGACTGAATGTGTAAGTTAATAGGTTTATCAATAGGCAATCACTGCCCCATGATTAGGGCAGTAGATCTGACTATAATTACAGTGTGTATTCCATTCCAATTAATGTGTTGCTTAGATGTATTCTTATGGCATGTAACACAATTTTAGCCTTATTCTTTCAGCTGCAACCCCGGCAGTGTTAAACGGTCTTGGGAGCAAATCAAGAACAAAAAAAACATAATTCAAACCAGTCATTCAAACTTCGATGTGTCTTCACTGGCAACATACGGCTCAACAAGCTGACAAAGATAAGCCATTCCCTCTGCTAAGAATCTATATATTTCATATAGACACTCGTCAGGGAAAGCCAAAGGGTTTTGTCGGTCTCTAAAAACTCTTTTGCTTTCATAAGAGACCCTGTCACTATTCGCACACCGAGCTCCACGGGATCTTCTAGGAATGGTGATGCCATTTTCCAAGAGAATTGATTGGTCAGTAGGCGGTGCTTTTATACGTGTTGATCTGTTATCTCGAACATAACCTGCTCCGGAGCAGGTTAGGTGTGCAGCATAAGTTACCATGGTTAAAAGTTAACCACTGTCCTGACGCTGAAAACCCAGGGTTAAACCTGAAGTTACCTCACTAACCCCAAATCCTGCATCATAGTATAGGCCCTGGTGTCCAGAAATAAGTACACAGACAGTTCAAGGGCAGAGAGACACACTGACACATAACGCCACAGACAGGGTGACACATGCTGGCTTCACGCACAGGGAAACATCACTGACACACAGCTCAAGACACATTCAGCAAGACAACTGAAAGATATGCTTGAAGTGCTTAGACAGGCAGGGCAGCCTGGTCATTCAGTGCCATGGTATTATTATTATTATTATTATTAATAAGCATCAGGGTTAAGGTTTCAGAAGCCAAGAATAAATGTAAATAGTACTTAACAAAGACAAAAAGTGTAATTTTGTTTCGGTTGGCTCAGGTTTCGGTTGGCTTCCCTCTTCCTCTCAGAATTGCCTTTGGAGAGGATGGTGTGCAGATATGCCAGTATGTTTAGGTCTGGTGTAAACCGTTTGGCATGTGAATACACAAAATACTGCTGGGACCTGTTAGACTCACCACCCACACACTTATACACACACACACACACATACACACTTATACACACACACACACACACACATATACACACACACATATACACACACACACATATACACACACGCAAATGCACATTATATGCCACATTTCTCAGGTAATTGCACTCACAATCAATAGCAGTGCTTTGTTTTGATAAACTGGTTCATGGCTTGAGCATCTCTGTTGCATTTGAATGTAATTATGTAACCTGTTGCGATGAGGCAGCTCACAGGGGGATAGGAAAGAGAATAATGTAAAAGGAGAAGGAGAAAGCCTGGTGACGAGGCGTGTCTTTTCTGACGGAGCGTCTCAGTGAATTGTTATAATGAGCTGCTGCTACAGGGTCTGTCCACGGCGAGCGCTGCCAGACACATGTGGTGTTCATATGATTCACTCCTCAAAATACTTGTTTGCTTGCCTGGATCGCCTTCATTATCTGGCCCCAGCTGCATGTCCGTCTACATTGTCTGAGGGCTCCAGGGTAGGAAATTGTGGATCAGTAGAACATAATGAAAATGTATTTGTGTGTGTGTGTGTGTGTGTGTGTGTGTGTGTGCGCGTGCGTGTGTGTGTGTGTATGTTTGTGTGTGTGTGTGTGTGTGTGTGTCTTGGCGTGTGTGTGTGTGTGTGTGTGTGTGTGTGTGTGTGTGTGTGTGTATATTTGTGTGTGTATGTGTGTGTGTGTGTCTTGTCGTGTGTGTGTGTGTGCTGA
>OMNO01021262.1:0-11022 GCA_900303215.1 Trachyrincus scabrus | reverse complement strand
CTTGATGATTCGCTTGTTGCCTCGCTTCCCTCCTGGTCCTCTGGGTTTGGAGAAGGCCTGCTTCAGAGTGTGCTCCATAGGGTGCACCTCCTCGTACAGGAAGTCCTCCGTCAGGCCGTCTCCGCTGTCGATCTCCATCTATACACACACGCACGCACGCACACACACACACACACATGCATGCACGCACACACGCATGCACACGCATGCACACACACACACACACACTTATGCTCAAAACATATATGGAAATCGATCATATAATTTACATTTCTGAATAATGTAATCTAAGTTGAGCTTTGTTGCGTAACATGCTGTTCTGCACCTTTTTGGTGACCTCCAGTTGGTAGTCTCTCTCCACCTCATCAAGTAGTCTGTTCTTACAGCTGGAGTACAACATCCGCTCCTTGATACTGCAGCTGTACCCCGGCATTGAGTATATGAACACTGAAAGAAAAGAGAGTCGGAGCGTTTTGTAAAGACCCGTTGATTTGCCACTATAAAGACTGTGACGCAACCGTACTTTAAATTGACGAAGGAGCACCGACAAGTCGAGCACATCCCATTAAGCCTAACGCATACAGCATCAGTCATTTATGAAATCCTATGTATAACACAATGTCAATTCCTGCAATAGCTCCAATAGTACCCTAGTTCTGCACGCACGCACACATGCACACACACACACGCAGACATGCACACACACATGCACACGCACACACACACACACACACACACACACACACACACACAGGGTTACCCAAGGCCTCCTGCAACTGGTCCTGGTGGGAGTGTTTGTAGACAAAGAAGTGGTATCTGGGGGAGTCTGTGGGAATCCTGTAGGGGAGCTCTCGGGTCTCTGTGGGGTTGGTGTGGACCAGCTCGATCGTCTCCTTCTCTACATCCAACCTCTGGAGCATATGCAACCAGTCACTACATTTCATACAATACTTAGAAAGAACAACAACATGCAGTATGTATGTATGTCATTTAAGCAACATTGCTTTATTCGTATCATTCTTTGGCAGCGGTGAAAGATGATCAGGGTTCATAAATGAAAAGTGCTGCCATGTTTTGCCATGCACTGAATTCATTGATTACATGGACCTCTGGGTTGAGACATCAACACAGGAGTAGTGGTCTGTTTCATTCAGATACACCAGCAGACTTTCACCCTCTGTCCCTTCTTGAAGTTAAGGCATACTTACTATGGGCGTACTATGGGCTTTAACTCATTTACTGAATAAGTGAATGACTACACAGTTCACCAGTGGTATGTAGTTGATGTGAATGACTGCACAGCTCACCAGTTGTATGTAGTTGATGTGAATGACTGCACAGCTCACCAGTGGTATGTAGTTGATGTGAATGACTGCACAGCTCACCAGTTGTATGTAGTTGATGCGCTTCTGCTTGAGCTGCCTTAGAGCTTCTTTGGCCTCTTCTTGTAGGGGGAATGCGAGACCCTGGAGAGTCTGTGCCCTTTTGTCTATGCCAAATTCCATCACCTGCGAGGAGCGAAGGAAACACACTCTAAACCAATCAGAATGGGTAGTAAAATGTCACTGCCTTGCGCCCATTGGAACACCAGAGATAGCTGCTGACCTTAGCGCGTCCAGTCGGAGTGGTGATTCGTCGGCGTTCATCCTGTGGATAGAATGTGTTTTTAATCTCCCTCACTCACTCCATACATTCTCATTACTTGAATTCTCATTTCCAAACACAAGATGTTAAAAGGAAGAGTGTCAACATACCCAGACAACTTTATCCTGAATGGAACAGAGAAAGGATCATGCATGGTTAATAAAACATCCCAGAACATGTGCTACATAGACCACAGGGTATCTTGAAGTCGCAGCCGAATATAGTAGTGTCCGTGTATTAAGCATACCTCTGTGGCTTTAAGTCGCTGCAACTCCTGCTCGGCTACTGTGAGGGGTGCAGGAGAAGAACAGGAAGACATGTACCGCAGGTAGCCCTGGAAGCACAGGTCATCCTGCAAACAGCAGCAGCACGAAACAGAACAGGATTCAGACATTGTCGAAACAACAACTCACATCTTCGAAGATTGGACAGGCGAATAGATGGATGGATTGATGCATCGACAGATGGATGAAAGACGGTTGGATGAATGGAGAGGTGGGTGGATAGATGGGTGGAGGGGTAGATGAATGGGTGGTTGGATGGATGACAAATAGGTGAATAAATTGACAGATGGATGATTTATTGGATGGATGGATGATGGATGGCTGGGTGGATGGATAATATATTTATGGGCGGATGTTTTTCACAAACCTCTACTGTACCAAACATTTCATCTTTGATATGAGCTCCACCAAACTCCTTCTTCAGCGTGGCTCTGGTGGCTGCATAAACCATCTTCTGCCTCACCTATCGCGGTCAGCGAGAGCACAGGAGAAATCCAACAAGACCCATCACTTAATCTCATCTGGCTTCTCATCTCAAAACACATCAAGTCAGTGCACCCTGTTAATTCACGTACTGGTGATTGGTCAGGTGACCACGCAATGAAGACCCATTCGTATCCATGTGCATTCTGGGAATCGAGGCGATAGAGGATGAAGCAAGGTTCCCGAGGAACGAGCATGGGAAGCAGATAGCTGTCGTAGTCCTTGTCCCAGCTCTGTGTTGGCCCTCTGTAGGAGCCCAGCACCAATTCCTCTGCAGATGACAAACAACCGTGTTTATTCACCTCAGGATTTAGGCCTCAAACTAAATTAAGTGTTATAAAAGAAAAACTCAACGTGTACCATTTCGGATGACGATCTTCATGATTCTGATGGTGCCTCCCTTTGCCCTGGCCAGAAACTCTTTGAGCTCAGATGTTGCTGAAGTAACCAGATATAAGGCAGACAAGTCAAAACTGAAGACGGGGAGGCAGCGAGATACAGAGTTGCTTAAGTAAGAACCTGAGACTACACTCCAGGGAGAACATTTGATCTGCAGCCAGTCGGTCACAGTATCGCCTAGTGCGACACAGATAAGGAGGAATGTTTGTACGTCAAAATCGACATGAAGCTGGTTCATTTGTTCCTCTTTAAAGATCTTAAATGTTAATTGAGTTGCCTCTAAATGGATTTAACAGCACAACAAGAAAAAGTAGCTTTTGTTTCCCCGTCTTTCTCCCCATGGTTACCAAACTCAGCGGTCTCATAAATGATGTAAGACCAGGTGAGAAAGGTGAGAGAGGTATGCTTCCTCCAGCCCTCCCTTCTACGCTCCAATTACACCAATGCCATAATAAATGAATATGGTGATAATAAATGAATATGAATGTGGAATATGGTACAAATATAGCTAATGCAGTGTCCACTGCTTCCCTCAAATGTGTCATTTTCTATACTCATTTATATCCAAATAGGTCAAACAGACACAAATTCAACGCTTTTCATCGTTCATCTGCTCGGCAAATATCCCAGTATCACAGTACATTTAAATGTATGGATGCTCTGCTGAATAATCAAGAAAACATTCTGACACTACAATAACATAATTACACGCCATGTCACTGCCTAAAGAACATTGTTCATTGTTCAAAAGTACACACATCAAAAAACAACATCCTAAACCTGCTAAATAAAAGCAATTTACCGTTAATTCCAGTTTGGTGGGACATCTTTTGGCAGTCAGCGTCTCTCTCTTCAGAATCCTCTCCCTCTACAACACTCCAGCGGTCCAGACCTACTGTGTCGGCACTCTCGTTGCTCTGCAGGGGCAGTGTGGGTACTGGCAGCAGACAGACAGGGGGCCCGCGCAGTCCGGTGACATAAACGCCTTGAGGGTGAGTCGGGAGAATCCTAACACTTGAAATGCGATCTGCGGAACTGTGGCTGATGAGTAATAACTGGCATGTCAATGGATATGCCACCTTAACCACTGATCTGAAGTTCTATGCGTATCAATGGCCACACCGTGGACGATTGGTGGTTGGGTCAGTGAATGTGTGAAAATCAATAACTTGGGAGATATGAATGATGAGTAGGCCTACAGGTTTTTGTATTTGTATGGGGAACGACAGCGGACGGCTTACTATTACGACATTGAATCACTTATTCAAATAATGGGCATCAACTTACACAGACGTATCGTAATGATCTCAGATACAAGCCATCTGGTCATGGCAATATGATACCTGTCAGCATGCATTTTGAGTGACACCAAAGGTTGTAACCTTTTAAAATCAAATGCAAACCATAGGCCTACAAATGACATGCTATGACAGGAAGAATCGAAGGCAGAGAAGAAGAATAAAAGGTATGCTCAGCCAGTTAGGTTTCGTTGCAAGTTTCCATGAAAAATGCGCAGAAGAGAAAATATGTCTCCCTTTATAACTACAATGAAAACTATGATGCTAATGTCGAAACTAATGGACCTTTGAACAAGGGGAAGAGGGAATAGGGAGGAAAGCAAAAGCGGGGGAACGGGGAAGGTGTTCGCTGTATTGGGTGTGACCGGCTAAATGTACAGGCAATCACAAGGTATTCTATACCACACGCGCGCGCACACACACACACACACACACACACACACACGCACACGGCCACACACTCGGGGTGAGAGAAAGATAAGTGTGTAGCTGTCCGGTGAGGTTATCAGTGATAGGAATCATCCATTATTCACTTCATGGTGAGTACACAACCCAAGCAGCTATGCATTATTCAACACATGCCCCCTCTACTTCAACCACACAAACTTTATTTTCAGCAACGAGGACAAAAAAAAAAAAGGCAAAACCCTGATAAGTTAATTGAGTGTGGTGTCCCAGCCAGCCTTTGTTGGTCTCTACTGCATGCCGTTGCCACGACAATGACGCTGGTGAGAGAGCCACCGTGACAATATCCATCAAGAGTGTAAGTGCAGAGTTGTTTACTGCAAGAGCTATTAACACTAATCCTATTATTATCATCTAAAAAGAACACACTCAAAATACAATGTGATAATTAACTCACAGATCGACATTTTACACTCACGCCTGAAGATGTGGATGGATCTACTTTCAAATCGAGAAAACCAAACTAACAAACAAAACAGAAAAACACAAGTTTGAGTCTCATATAAAACACAATTTAATACATTAAACCTATAATACAAAGTTTTTAAAATAATACAAAAAAACTATTAAACTTTACAAAGACTATTATTTCCATTCACTGTACACAAATATATGGTAAAAGAGAGTGTAAACATGATGGTTTGAAACTGTACTGGCAAAACTGGAGTTCAACTGGACATTCTGATGTTTTTCACACACAACAAACACATTCAAATGTGTTGTTTGTTGTTCACAGTGCAAAATCCATTGACACCATCACAGCTCTATAAGTCATCAACACACGGCAGCCAAAATGTCTGAAAATGACGACACAATAACAAAGAAAGAATTGTATTAGTTGCCCATTTACGGTATACCAAGGTGTAATGTTTGTATATTACAGGATCTCACCATGTTAGTGCAGGCACTGGCGAACGTCATGTAGCGTGGGTTAAACTGCAGAGCACTGATAGGGCCAGAGTGTTTCCCATCCAGCACAGCAACCTTCATTCCACTCTCGGTGCTCCACACGTGCACTCTCCCGTCTTCTGAGCCTGCCCGTCACGATACACAAAAACACAGCATGATGTGTATCCGAAAGATGTGTGTATTTAGAAAATAGCATACATTTGCCAGGTAATTCAGGGGCTTACCAATCATGACAAACTGGGAATCTGGAGTGAAGCAGGCCTGAAGAGATACGCCATTGCTATTGTTGTAACCCTTAATTAAAGAAAGACATGTTAACAAGTTTCAAACTATACCATAATGCAAGTGTATGCCATTGATTCTTGGCTTTATGATAATGCTATCACTACTAAAGATCTCTTACAGAAAATGTGTGCAGCACTGATCCATTGAAAGCATGGAGGATGCAGATTGCGCCGCCATTGGTGGAGATGAGGATCTGATTTCCATCGTTACTGAATGAGAGTCCAGTCCACTCACATGCACGACTAAACCTGGTCTCAAAGGATGCAAATGGACCCTTTTTTACAGCAAAAAAACGGATTATTAGACATAGAAAATGACTTTAGGATTGATTCATTCAAGTGGTATAAAAACAACAATATAACGTATTTTTTTTAAGTCCAACCCTAACCCTATAGTCCTCATCACGGTTACAGTTCAAACTATTTAATTTGAACTGTAACCAAGATAAAGAGTTTATACATGAGCATAAGCTATCCACACTCAAAAGAGTTTGGAAAAAAACTTTTTTTACGTTACCTTGTCGAAAGCACGGAGGTCGTACAATTTAATTGTTTGAGATTCAACGCCTGCTGCAAATATCTGCCCTTCAGGGTCAAATGAGCACACAGGCTTCCCCAATGGATTAGTTACACCCTGAAACACATGCATTACGCACTCAAACACATGCTGTATTCCAACACCAATAGAACCAGAGGACTGCACAACATAGACAATGACATTAAGCACGGTTCATTTCTTCCTCTTTTATATACATCGTATATACAATGTATAAGATCAAACAGCAGTTATTGTGACAGCTATCTAACAATCAATATAGACAGATGCATATGTGTCCCATGCATTGCAGTTACTGGAATTACATTAAAACATCAATTCATGTTGACATAACAGACTTGTTACAGTTTCCAACTAAACGTTTTCTGTTTTATAACTACTGAATTTTCCTTGAAGTTCTATTTTAAGTTAACATGAAAAAAGTATAGTATTTGCTAGACTACTCACCTGACAATTTTGAGCACGCAAATCCCAAATCCTAATGGTTTTATCCAATGAACCGGAAATAAATGTGTCGTCTACTGGTGACATTGAAAGAGCCACAACCCTGACAGAATCCACAAATAATAAAAAAACAATGTAAACAATATTCTGATATTTAGATACAATCGTAACTTCCAGCTGTCCATCTCGGGATGGTGCTCACAGTGAATGCAAACATTTTGTATTTATTTTCCCAGAAATGATTTTTACATTTATTAAATGATTTAATCTGTTAAATCATATCATAGTCATTAAATCATAGTCGAACTGATCAACAGTGATGGTTGGCTCTGCTTACCTTGCAGTGTGACCAGGGAAATAACGTATGTACTTGTTGTCATTGAGACATAGGTATCGGATCGTATCTGTAAATCAACATAGTGGATAGTTTAACAGCTGGAATCAAACATAAAACAACCTCATGCATTTATATGAATTGCACTTGGCTTGAAGTGATGCAATCGTTGGTTATGTTGTTGGTTGTGTCGGATATTTACAAAAAATGCTAATTGTCCTGTTTACCGTCTAGTTTGTTGGAGCTGTAGACTGCTGTGGCCGTGTCTCGGTGTGTGTAGCGGATGAGGTCCACTCCGTATTTCTTACTGTATAGAGTCCTATGCGGTCTGCACATTTCAACACATTTGGATTCATATTAATGCATATTGATGCATGCACAATGCATATTGATGCATGCACAATGCATCACAACTTCAGAAGGCAATTATTTATTCCCACAATTAAACAAACGCGTAGAACCACGTGTACACAACATTTGATCGCAATTGTTTATATTAGTCCAATTCCCATATCTTACTTTCCCTCTCGGATGTCATACAACACGATGGAGTCGTCGTCACTACTTGATATTGCACTCTCGCCATCTGGGCTGTAATCCACGCAATTCACTTTCTCCGCATTTCCTCGATATGTCCTCGCAACCCTAAAACTTCTTAATGCACTATCTGTGATTTTCATAGTTATAGCACAATATAGCACATACGCTCTTCAAAGCGTCCGAGAAAACAGCTAAAGGTGGAAACTCTTACATGCAGGACGCTAGGTTATAGCTAGCTGAAAGAAAAGCTCAAATAAACATCTTAAAAAAAGGAATGCAAAGGAATGTTTGATTACTTTATAAAAAAAAATCCACTGGATGGGCGGTGTTTATGCGGCATTCAGGCGCTTAGGAAATCCGGGCGGTGGTATACAAGAAAACGAGTTTACCTATCTACAGAAAGCGGAAACGACGAATAGAAACCGGAAATAAGCACATTGTATTGTAAACACGATTCCAAATAAACTGTTTCAATATTGGCACCACGATGAACGGGTGCAGAGCGATTGCCGACAGATGCGCTAACAATTGGAGCCACGTAAGACACGTAATATCTGTCTGTCGCAAAACTAGAATACACAACCACACGGCGTCTGGTGGAGCACGTGGTCTCTCGGGGACACATACAACCGCTGATCACGTCCCCGGTTCCGACCCTGAGAAGAACACTCCTCTGAGAGCAATTGACCTTGCAAAGAAGATTCGGCGAGAGAAGAGGGAAGAGGAGAGGACCGAAGTGGACAAAGTGACTAAACCACCAACAACCCCTCAGGAGAAGAGGGTCTCTGAATTAAAACAGTTAACTCAACAACTACAAAATGTGCATCCCAATGTATTGGCTAAACATCTCCATAAGACTATATTGTTCCAGAATAAGGATTTGATTGTGATCAACAAACCCTATGGGGTTCCTGTCCAAGGTAACAAATACACTTATATATGTACTAATTTGTAACATGGGAAATATAATATATGTATTGTAACGTGTATACACGACATTCTCCTCCACTTATTCTCCTCAGATCGCGGAGGGGGCACATGTATCTCGTCTGTTCTGCCAATCCTTGTCCAAATGCTGGATGACGCAAAGAGCCACTTTGAGCTACAGCCCTGTCTTGGACTGGAAAAGGAGGTGACAGGAACTCTACTACTGGCAAGGAGTCAGGAGGCGGTGGATCACATAGTTTACCTTCACAGACATAATGAACTACAGAGAAAATACTGGTAGGAGGCAGGGGTGATATTACCACTTGGCATGCACTAGATGTAATGTAGTTATTGTACTTTGTTGTAATGCTCCTGGTCTTTTCCGCAGGGCCGTCACTGTAGGTGTGCCTGTACCATCCGAGGGAGTGATTGACATCCCACTTATAGAGCGAGAGACTGGGGGCACGCAGAATCATTTCAAGGTGACTCAGTCAGTGACCGCCACGGGGCGTGTCTCAAACACAGTTTTTGTCACTTTACTTCATCAGGTGTACCTATCTAGTATCTTGTGGGACAACTCTCGACATTTTAATTGGACCCCTCTGAAACAAAGCCCAGTGCGACAGCCGTTATGTTACACGTCTGGCCACATCCAAGCTGGCAAGGGCACCTGAACACCAAGTGATGCTAGAAATGCCTGATTTATATCACCAGCAATTTATCTTAAGTATTCTGATGGAATGTACCATTGTACCAAACATTTGTTCTGTAATTTTGCATACTTTTTTTGTTTTTGTCAGATGGGGCTAAGTCCTATGTTTCGACTCAACGACACGGGAGAGGGGGTCAGAAGAATTCGTGCTCATCGACAAGCCGAAAGTGCTGTGACCAGATACCATGTTCTGGATAGCAGGGCCGGCTGCAGCCTTGTGGAGCTCCAGCCGCTGACTGGTACAAGGAACTGTCTATATTGTATCATCAGGGTCAATCATCATCATGTTTTTAGATGTGCGACTGCTCGGCCTGCATGTTAAGTCTCTGTGACACATATGGCTCATTTCCCATTTCCCTGCTGTGTTTGGTTTCCTAGGAGTGAAGCACCAGATTAGAGTGCATTTGGCATCTGCTCTGGGTTGTCCCATTCTTGGCGATCATAAATATTCCTGCTGGAGTAAACTGGCACCTCAGGTAAGTCAAATATGTCATGGTGAAATTAAAAATGTCATTACCCAGGGGTTCATATGTAGCGAATCTACCAACTTTTTGTCTATGTAAACTTTTGCATATATATTTGTCTGACTATGTTGAGGAGCAGGTAAAACTTAGGAGTACCCTCTGACAAACTCATTAAGGGTAACTTTCGATGCTATTGTAACATGAACTTGCGTTTAATCATCTTATCAGAAACACGAGAAGTCTTATGTTCAGTAACTGAAAGAAAGATGGATTTTTATTCTTAGAAATTGCCGGAAAATGTGCTGGGAAAACTGGGATTGGACAAGAGCAAGACCCGTAATCTTCCTCTTCACCTACATGCCCGCCAGATGATTCTGCCCGGAAACAAGAGTCAACCAGAGATCAGTGTGTCCTGCCCCATGCCAAAGTACTTCACCAAAGCACTTCGTAGACTGGGGTTGATATTTCCCGGTGAAAAAGATCGTTAATAAAGAACTTGCTGCTGCTCACCTAATTGTGGTCTGGTCCTTTTCATGAGTAAATCAACTTAATAAACGTTTTTTGAATTATATTTATATATATATATGAAAAAAAAGTGTAGGGTCATCTTTGAGCTGTAGACTTTGTTTTGCTATATAATTGGAGAACAATGATTTCAATACAACTTTTAGATGGGAGTAAACATGTTGAATAGCTACTAAAAGAACTGTAATTACTACTTCTTGCCATCACCACCGATGTCTCTCATACCTCTCAATGCATACAAAAGCAAGGGCTGCTACTTGCCATAAAACCTTTTAATGCTTACTGTAAAAGTCTGCTATATGTAACAAACAACTAACTAATGAATAGCAATTAATGTTACAAAAACATCACGTTTATTTTCTTAAAATTGACCTGAGAGCAAAACGTATTACAGTTCCTGAATAACTAAAGCACTTTAACTTGTGAACATTTGAGCCTTTTTTTGATTAAACACCGCTTAAAGATTTAGAAGCATTAGAAGAATGGCACTAATAATTGAACTTTCAATTAATACATACAGCGGGACAAATGCAATAGATCATCTTAAGTGGGCAGACCAGAGTATGACAAGGTTACAAGGTCAAAGTGGAAGGAAAAGACCAATTATCTCCATAAAGATAAATAATCACATTTTTCTGCACAATCCATTACAGTCCTCATCTGACAGCAATCAGGTCGATGCGTTCTGCACTTTTCCACATCAAAAGTTCCAGAGTTTGGTAGGTTGTGTGCCGTGTGTAGGTTGTGGTATGTC